>PVJS01047589.1:0-15386 GCA_004027185.1 Glis glis
AATCCCCAGTACTGCAAAAAAAAAAAAAAAACACTGAAAAAAAATCAAATAACCCCATTAAAAATGGGCAATTGAACTGAATATACACTTATCAAAAGAAGAAATACAAATGGCAAATAAATATATAAAAATGTTCAGTTTCATTAGCAATAAGAGAAATACAAATCAAAACTACACTGAGACTCCATCGAACTGCAGTTAGAATGGCAATCATCAAGAACACAAAGAATAATAAATATTGAGGAGGATGTGGGGAAAGAGGAACTCTTACACACTGGTGGTGGGACTGCAAACTAGTACAGCTGCTATGGAGGTCAGTGCGGAAGTTTCTCAGAAGACTGGGAATGGAACCACCATATGACCCAGTGATACTTCTCATAGACATCTGTCCAAAGGAACTGAAGTCAGAATATTATAGCAATGCATGCATATTTATGTCTATAGCAGCACTATTCACAATAGCCAAAATTATGAAACCATTCTAGGTATCCATCAACAAATGAATAGATCACAAAACTGTGGTATATTCACACAATGGAATTTTACTCAGTCATAAAGGAGAACACAATTATGTCATTTGCAGGAAAATGGATAGAATTTGAGAAAGGCAAGATTAGCCAGTCTCAAAGAGTGAATAATGAAATGCTTTCTCCCATATGTGGAAGCTAGATAGAAATTTGGAAACAAGCTTAAGCTCAGATAGACAAGCAGAGACTCCAATGGAGTGATTGAAGGAGTTTAAGGGAGGGAGGAGGGGGGATAGAGATGCAAAGAAGGTAATAGTTCAAATAATGCTACATCTAAAATTATCAATTCTAATCTCAAAGACATGTATGGGGAGGGGGAGGAAGGGAGGTAAGATCTGGAGGGAAGTGCTCCAAGAGTTGTGTGCATGATGTATATTCCTAACTATACCTTAGTATGATGTATAATTACAATGCACCAAATAAACATATATATATATATATATATATATATATATATACACACACATGTATATAAATACACACACGTATAATTACAACGCACCAAATAAATGTGTGTGTGTGTGTGTGTGTGTGTGTGTGTGTGTGTGTACAAAGACTATAACTTATTTTGACTCTCAGAGGAAATTCAAATGATGGGTGAAATTTAGTCCTTGTAAATAATTTCCTTACATATAACATTCATTCATTTCTTTTTCTTTTTTTTTTTTTGCGGTACCAGGGATTGAACATAGGGGCGTTCTACCTCCGCGCTACGCCCCCGGCCCTATTTTTTTTTATGCTTTATTTTTGAAACCGGGTCTCACGAAGTTGCGGAGGGCCTCGCTAGATAGAGAGAGACAGAGAGAGAGACAGAGAGAGAGAGAGAGAGAGAGAGAGAGGAGAGAGGAGAGAGAGAGAGAGAGATAGATAAATCGATCGCATGCACGCGCATGTGCACTGAGGTTGGCCGCGAACCCGGATCCTCCGGTTTCCGCCTCCCAAAGTACTGGGATTACAAGCGTGCACCACCACGCCCGGCTACATTCATTCATTTCTATAACTATTTAAGATACAAAGTTATCATAGGCTATAAATTTATATTTAAAAGATATTTTTGATGATATACAAAAAGGAGGACCTAAATTGGCTTTTCAAATGATATTTCCTTTTAATTTCTTTGTTTATTTAACTTCTATCCCAGGCAGCAGCTACACCTCCCTCAAACACCTTGGCCCTTGGGAAACAGAAGGCACTAGAATTTAAGCCCAGGGTGGACACCCATACTCCAACATAGCACTCCACCTGCAAATGTGTCAGAAAAGCAAAAGAATAATGTATCAGAAGACCACACATTCAGCCAAACATGGGTCACTTGTGGTTTTATGAACAGAGAAGGGTGGAAATATTAATCTTTTATTAATGGTCAGTTCTGCCCCATAACTCATGCACTACAGGGAAAAGTACAGATCTGTGACTTGAAATGTCATCAGTTGGCCTTTTGTTCCTTCATTGGCCCGTAGAAAAGATAGAAGACACAGAGATAGGAGGGTGTGTGGGGTTGCTGTTGCTCTTGTTTGGAAGCCAGCACAAAGAGTAAAACACAGCAATGCCACATATCTACGAAAGCATCCTGAGAATCAAGAGATAGATAAATGTCCTTTAAACACATACAGTGCCTGCTGCTGCAGTGTGACTGCTTAGGGCTTTAGAATGATCCATGTCTCCATTTCCAAATAGTATAGTCCAGGTGAGGAGGTGAGACTAAACTACACGAAGACAATCAGAATTCAGAATGTGGTACAATAGGTTGAAACTGTCAGAAGATATTGCCAACAACATCATCCTAAATGAGATCAGCGAATCCTCTTATGTGGAGTATAGAAATCAGAAAAAGCAAATTCCGATATAAAGAATGGGTTTATCTAAAAACCAGGTGCAGTGGAGTCAATTCCAATCTCTAACCATCAATGTATATATGTCTATGTCAAGAGGTTTTTCTAGGAAGAAGGATGCGTGTATTCATTGCTACACACTTGTGATGACTAGGTATTATGTTTGTTGCTGGTTTTATATGTGGAAAGTTAGAGTTCTTTATAGCCCATAGCTCTCTACTTAGACAAGTTCCTGCTTAATCTTGCCTTCACACCTTTGCCTGCACCAGTCATCCCACCTGGATTGCCTCCCCCAACACTGATATTTATTTATTTGTTTGTTTGTTTGTTTGTTTCACTAAGTTGTTGAGGCTGACCTTGAACTTGTGATCCTCCTGTCTCAGCCTCCCAAGTACTGGGACTACTGGTAGTGTGTAACCATGCCCAGTTCTAACTTCAGTTTATATGTTGTTCTCTTTACACCATGCTGCCCAGGAGAATTACTTGAGTTGACAGAGCTGTGAGCAAAATGTGATGAAGACACTTCATTGAGCAATGACACTAAAACAATATTTGACAGATGAGCAGAAGTTTACCAAGTGCTCTATAGTGTTAAGGACATAATAAATAAATTCTCTCCAATTGATGCTTTGTTTGACTGACTGGTTGATTAATGGAGCTAATTTTAGAAAGCATCTGGTTAGTTAGTCTACCAGCACTCAATTAGTGATGTACTAGCAGGGGCTGGTGGCACACTTCTGTAATCACAGTACCTGGGAGACTAAGACAGGAGGATCAAGGGTTCAAAGCTAGCCTCAGCAATTTAGCAAGGGTCTCAGCAACTTACTAAGACCCTGTTTCCAAATAAAATATAAAATAGGGCTAGGAATGTAACTCAGAGGTAGAATGTCCCTGGGTTCAATCCCCGGCACCACAAAAAGAAAAAAAAATTGTGATGCACCCTGGTTGTAAGAGGTAGAATTTAAACTCAAACTGTAATTAGGTAAGGTGGGAGCATTTATGAGGTCACGTGCAAATCTCCATGAAGATGCTTCAGTGACATGACCAGGACCATGTCTTTCTCTGTCTGCTTTCTTTCATTCTGATGATTTTTTTCCCATATTGGGTATAAAAAAAATGGATACCAGTTACTCAAGAATCATATTTTCTGGACTTTTATCTTCTACAGGAAGAGCATTAAGACAGACATTCTCACCATTATTCCTTCTTAGCATATGGGGCACTTATTGTTTAGCATTAGTTTCATGTTGTTGGAAAAATATGATTAAGCTCCAGTCAATGAGCTATGGAAGAAAATGGTTTAAGTCATAATTAGGCCTAACTTTTAAAAATATTTTTCTGTGTCTTTCAGGTCTCTCACTGCTGGCAGTTGTGACCTTCAAAGCCATATGTCAGATGGTGAAGTTACACAGGAAGAGTATGACCCAATCCAAATTTACCTTGATCTATAAGTGCCTGTATTTCATAAGCTACTGAGATAAAGGGTATATTTGTTGTTGCAGAATATTTCAGCCTATCCTGACTAATTCAACTACCTGGTTAATAAAGATCCAGAGGTAACACTCCATGGACTGACTTGTCTTGCATGCCAATCTCTGATATTAAGTACTAGGGCCAATAATTTGGAATAATTGCATTGGACAGGTCCATCTGGGAAATCACCCCCCCAAAATGGGCAAAATAGCATATTGGAGAATTCAGAGTGCAAAGGAGAAAAGACAGGGGAAAACTTGAGTCTGCTATACATTCCATAGCCTTTGTCTTATAATATGAAACTGTTAATTAAGCATAGCTCCCAATTTCCTAGACCATTGGTAATACACATTTATATCCCACCAATATCTGAAAGAGCAACCTCTCTGATAATAAGTCTGTGGTCTATTTTCATAACATAGACCTATTCAGTATTTTAGCTTAATAAGCCAACATTTTCTTCTACCTGAAATTTTTCTTTTCACCCACATTGTACTTCATGTCTAGGAGTTCATGCTGCTCAATTCAGACTTCTTATTCAAATATAGAAAGGCTTTATGTACATTTTTTATTTTTTACTAACACTGTCATTGGACTTTGTTTTTATTAAGTATTAATACATTTGTCTTCAGGAAAAATTAAATTTCTTCCCTTGCAAATCCCATGGAAAAAGAAAATTAAATTGAAGGGATTATGATTGGTATTGTGTTCGAGGGAATCTCATACACATTAATCCTATTCTAGGGCCATTTTTATTACAGAAAATAACTTTGCATTTAGAAAGTAGGCAGGGGATGACAGAATTAAATTGCACAGATAAAACGAGTACTTCTTTGTACTATAGATTGTGTAGTACAATTAAAAAGATCTTTAAAAGCATGATTTTTCTCACTTTCAATTCTAAACTTTTTAAGAAAACTCAACTTTAACAATTACTAACAAACTTGTAGTTGAGCTCTTGTCATACTATAGAATATTCTTCTTAAGCTGCTGTTTTCTTTGTTCTCCAAAATTCTATTTGGTTTCATACTAACAAGGAACACTGAACTGAAATCTATTAAATATTGTAGAGTAGCGAGAGGCAGGGAAAACAAGAGTTTCACATCAAAATGTCCAAAGTGAGCCGGGAGTGGTGGCGCACGCTTGTAATCCCAGTACTTTGGGAGGCGGACACCGGAGGATCCGGGTTCGCGGCCAGCCTCAGCTCTCTCCCTCTCTCTCTCCTCCTGTCTCTCTCTCTCTCCTTAGTGAGGCCCTCCGCAACTTCGTGAGACCCGGTTTCAAAATAAAGTATAAAAAATAGGGCCAGGGGTGTAGTGCGGAGGTAGAACGCCCCTGGGTTCAATCCCCGGTACCGCAAAAAAAAAAAAAAATGTCCAAAGTGTTAATACAAGCAATAGGTTAACTTGTAGAAATTAATAAAATAAAAAATAAAAGACAATTTCAATAGGAATCAGAATGCTCTAGAGAATCTTCATTTAAAAAGGGACTTAAGCCGGGCGTGGTGGCGCATGCTTGTAATCCCAGTACTTTGGGAGGTAGAGACCAGAGGATCCAGGTTCACGGCCAGCCTCAGCTCTCTCTCTCTCATTGTCTCTCTCTCTCTCTGTCTCGCTCTCTACTTAGGTCCTCCACAACTTCGTGAGACTCGGTTTCAAAATAAAGTATAAAAAATAGGGCCGGGGGTGTAGCGCGGAGGTAGAATGCCCCTGGGTTCAATCCCTGGAATAGCAAAAATAAAATAAAATAAAATAAAATAAAATAAAATAAAAAGGGACTTAAAATAACATGAAGCACAGGTTTGTCCAAAGATGAGAGAATTAAAAGATAATAAGCTACTCTTAATTGAGGCACTCAAGTATAAGCTGGGAAAGTAGATGGCATGATTACTTTAGAAACATATAGATATTACATAGATGACTGGATATTATTATTATTATCATCATAGTAGCTTATTGAACCACTGGAAAATTTAATTTTAAGTATTATCATCCTAAGATCTTTGTGACTTAATATTATTATCTAACATGTATTAAACATAGTAGTAGCCCTTTGCATGGATCAGTATATTTAGTACTCAAGAGAAGTTTACGATATAGGAACTACTGTTATCTTTATGTATGTACGTATTCATCCATGTATATAATGAGTCCCAAAGATGTCAAATCAATAGAAACAGGAAATAATTAAACACTTCTATATTTACTGACTGCTCATCTTCCTCTTTTCATTTACAACACCATTTGGAGGTAGAGTGCATCTGTAACTGCACTGCTGAATGTGTATCTTAAAAGCAATAATTCTGGCAAATTTCTTGCAGTATCAGGACATTCCCCTAATAAACTACAACACTTCATACATACATGAGAAGACCAACATTAATTAAAATTTGTCTTATAGCTAGGCATGGTGGTGCATGCCTGTTATCCCAGTACTTGGGAAGCTGAGACAGGAGGATCCCAGGTTTGAGGACAGCCTCATCAAGTAGTGAAACTCTCATCAATCTAGTGAGTCCGTTTCAAAATAAAAAAAATAAAATAGGGATGAGGGTGTAGCTCAGAAGTAGAATGCCTCTGGGTTCAAATTCATAGTAACACACACACACAAAACCCAACTTTGTCATAATATTCTGCCCATTTTCCATCTCTAATAGCCTCAAAAAAACATATCTATGCTTTTCTTTTAAATGCGGGTCCCAGTCTAGGTCTCCATAGTCTTCCCGATCTAGACTAGATCCTTTACCCTCCTATATCTTATGGTATCAAATCCTTTGTTGAGAGCCGGGCGTGGTGGCGCACGCTTGTAATCCCAGTACTTGGGAGGTGGAGACTGGAGGATCTGGGTTCGCGGCCAGCCTCAGCTACTTAGTGAGGCCCTCCGCAACTTCGTGAGAACCGGTTTCAAAATAAAGCATAAAAAAAATAGGGCTGGGGGTGTAGCTCGGAGGTAGAATGCCTCTGGGTTTAATCCCCGGTACCGCAAAAAAAAAAAAAAAATCCTTTGTTGACTCTAGGTCAGTTTTCCTACCAAATACACCCTATTCTTTATTTGTTGACAACTTCATAATGATGACATTTAGGTCTCATATGGCTCATGTTTGAGGAATGTCCTAAACATTGTATAAGAGCAGCACAAAGCTCAAAGGGTATGTCTTAGAATTCTCCCTGCTATAATCTAAAAAAAACCTGACAATACAACTTAGAGGAAGGAAGATTTATTTGCTCATGGTTGCCTTTGAAGTTCTGGTTTCAGTCCATATGAGGCTGGCATCCAGATCTCAGGGCATGGTGGTCAAAGTGGAAAGAGGGAGAGAACATGGGCTCTGCTCCCCACATCTTGTTCTGCAAGAGTAAAGCCAGCAAACAAGCAAGCAAGGGAATTCAAAGACACAAGTACAGTCCCCAAGGCCACACCCCCAGGGACCCACCTTCTCCAGCCACACTTCACTGGCCCAGGTTACCACCCAGATAAATCCGTCACGTTGGATTTATCTACTGATGAGGCTACAATCTTCATGACTCAATCACATCAACCCCGAACACCAATTTATGAGCTCTTCAGGTAGCATTCTATATCTAACTATAACATATCCCTGAAAATAATTTTCCATAATTCCTCACTTGCCTAAATATTGTTTTCTCTTTCTCTTCCTTCCTTCCTCTTCTGACATTCTACAATGTGTGAATATTCTTCAGCCCGCCCTGTGGAAAGTTATCATTTTTGACATGAACTATACTATGGAATGATGTATAATCACTACCTGGATTTCTCTAAGACCTAAAAATAATCTGCACCCAGAAGTTATAAACACAGGGTTTAACATATAGGAAAAGCACAACCAACATTTTTGGAAGAATAAAAGGAAGAACACAAGAAACACTGCCTGACTTCATGACCTATTAAGTTCTGCAAGTTTGCCTTCACTTGAGGAAGGGAGCAGAGATGAAAAGGTCAGTCTCTTTATGGCAAGACTTATGACAACACAATACAGTCCAGATGGATTACGTTTTAGACATAACAAGCCTGCAAAACATTCAGTGACATATGGATGAACAGTTTCCCTAAATATAAACAGAGATTTCTAAAAATAAATGCAATTAATCAACCAGAAATAAATTGAAAATTTAAATGCATAAAACAACTAAAATCCCACGAAGTGCATGTATGTCTATATCAATTTGAACCTCAATATGATGTATAATTATAATGCACCTATAAAAGTATATAGATAAAATATGTATGAAAGAACCAAAAACGATTAAAATCCCTTCCATATCAAAACACATAACTGAATTAAAAGGAATCTAAACCAAGATTTCCAGATATAGTAGACAGAAATGATATTATTCTCTAATATATATATTAGAATAATATAGAGAGAATAATATAAATATATTGTATATATTTTTATATAATTTTGTTTCTGGGGATTAAAACCAGAGGCATTCTACCTGTGAGCTACACCCTCAGCCCTATTTTATTTTTTACTTTGAAACAGGTTCTCACTAAGTTGCTGAGGGCCTCACACATTGCAGAGACTGGCTGGCGCATGTGATCCTCCTGTCTCAGCTTCCCAAGTACTGGGATTACAAGCATTCACCACCACTCCCAGCTATATATTTCAACAAGAAATTTTAATAAGGCAATATTCAACAGATGTTTCAACAAATATTATATTAAAACCTTAAGAGGTAAATAGGATAAAAGGATCCAAGATGGTGACGGAGTAAGGACCCCTAGATAAGCCTGTCTCTAATTCGTCTCGGGGGCTCTGAACTGAGCAACATTTTACGTCCCATACTACTTTACTTCATGGGAGATGGGAACTATTATCTGCAAGGCCAGACTTTAACACACAGGCTAAAAAAAAAGAAAAACAAGGCAACCAACCAAAGACACAAGAACAATAGTGGCGGACCTGCGCACGGACCGAGTCAGTGGTCCAACAGGAAAACTTGGAAGAACCAAAAACCCATAACCAGCAACCTGAGACTGACTTCACAAATGTTGAGACCACTAGCCACAGAATTCCACAACCCTGTGACGACAAGATCCAAAAGGAGAATCACAGCCACTTCCCTGGTCCATTGCAACCCTGATCCGCCCACGGCTGCCAGGCAACAATGGTGGGTGCAGCAGCCCCCCACCCCGGGATATCTGAAAAAAGCCCCCCTCAAAAAAAAAGAAGGGGTGGGGATGTAAGCAAACTATATCTGCAACCACACACAAAACTCTGAGGATAACAGCAGATCTGAAAACTACAGACCAACCCAGCACTCCTTGTCGAGAACTGGGAATCCGGCGTCAGCACTGAGTTTGGCCCCAGAAAATTTTACCGCCAGGAGCAGGCAGAGGCATAGGGAGAGGATCTGGGGAGAGCACTGAGACAGTGCTCGCTCTGGTGTTGGTCCCAGTGACACCCCGCCTTCCTTGCAAACAGTGAGAGATCACAGAGACCCTGGCGAGAGTGCTGAGGCCTGTGTTTGCTCTGGGTTAGATCCCAGAGCCACCCCACCTTCCTTGTAAGTGAAGAGAGACCAGGGAGAGTCCCTGGGGAGGGGACTGAGGCCTGTGCTTGTTCTGGGTTAGATCCCAGTGTCATCCTACCTTCCGTGCAAATGGAGAGAGACACAGGGACAGGGTCCCAACCACTGCTGGAGACCAAGAATTAACGCTACAAACCAACATCATTACTACAGGTTTCCAAGCAAGACAGAAAGCGCTGAATGTGCTCGAGAATCTACTACAATAAGTGGACTTTAAATAGCTGAAAGTATCCACACAGACCCAGGAGGGCGGCAGAGGCCAAGTAGAATGGATCCCCCCTTTTTTTTCTGTTTTCTCCCTTTTGCATCGCAACATATATATATATATGTGTGTGTGTGTGTGTGTGTGTGTGTGTATGTGCGCGTGTGTATGTATGTATTTTCTTCCTATCCACCGTCATGTACTGCAATGTGTCTCTCTCTCTTTTTTTTAATCAATACTTTTTTTTTTCGTCTGCTGCCCTGTACCTGTATATTCGTAGGGCTGTTCTAGTTTCCATTGATTGCTTGTTTGTTTTTTTACCCATCCATTTTGCAAGCTTCTCCCTTCTTTCCTGTCTCCTCCCTTCTCCCTGTTCCTTTTTTCTCTTTTCTTTTCCTCACTTTGTATTAAATCCATGCTGTATCATTATATCTAAATATTCTACATTGGCTGCTTGAATCCTCCCTTACTTTCACTATCTCTATTCTTTACTATATAATACCGTGCTATGCTCAAACTCATATTCTACTCAATTCTATTCTCTACTTGACCCTATTCTTGCACTCCTTACTCCAGCTCCTATCCCCTCATTCTCCCTTCACCATTGAATACAACACAACTTGCCCTTGTATATACCAGCTGACTCCTCTAAACACCAATGAATGCTGAGATTGGGCCAGATAGGTGAAACATCATAAAGGACTGCCAGACACTAAGGACAAACTAATCACATTTGACCAATGGAACTGCCCAAGAGCCCACATACTGAACGTTAAAGATGCATAGGACACAAACTGCTCTGCTCACAACATTAAGTCTACTCCCTATTAAGGAGGTGACAGACAGGTCCCCAGACCTTACCACCTGGAACCCATGAACATCATCATTGCAACAGGCAGAAGGAGCCCAAGAGAGACTGCAACCCAGTACTGACGATCTACAGGTAGAACAACAGTGGGGTGATATGGGACACAGATCTCAAAATTGGTATTAAAATACAACAAACACACAACAGAGAGCTGAGAAAACCCAGAGAGTAGAGGCCAATCACCTTTAAGGCATACCTAGTAGTAAATATCTACCTCCAGAATAAGATACTATAAAGGGAGAGAGAATAGACATAGGGAACCTACAGAGTGAGAAAAAACTATCAAAAGCAACAAAGATATAAACTTAAGAAATCTGAAACCATGAGAAGGAAGAACAACAAAGAAATAATGAGCCCCCACAACTCCATAGTAACAGAACCCATCAACACAGAAGTGCAGAGATTGCCAGAAGGACAATTCAGAACTTTAATAGTAGAAATGATACAAGATTTCTGGAGAGAATTCAGAGAGAGCCTGAAAGTAATGAAGGATCAAATAAACAAAGAATCTGACAACCTATTCTAATAGAAAACAAAAAGAAACTCTGAAGGAAGTGAAGGATACAATAATTGAAATGAAGGCATCAATACAAACTAACAACAATAGACTAGACCACATGGAAAACAGAATCTCACTCATAGAGATGACCTCTCCAAAAATGAACACATAGTAAATAATTTAGAAAAAACAATTCGACAGTATGAATCGGACATTGAAGAGATCGCAGCCAATCTTAAAAGAGCAAACCTAAGAATAATAGGCATAGAAGAGTGAATAGAAGCTGAAACCAAAGGAACCCAAAATCTTTTCAGAGAAGTAATATTACAAAATTTTCCAAACACAGAAAAAAAGGTTGACACACAGGTACAGGAAACATATAGAACCCTCATTAGACAAGATCAGAGAAAAGGTTCACCATGCCACATAATAATCAAATTGACTAATGTAGAGGCCAAGGAGAGAATCTTAAAGGCAACAAGAGTAAAAGACAAAGTGACATCCAGAGGCAAACCAATAAGAATCACCCCAGACTTCTCAAACCAAATCATGAAAGCTAGGAGGGCCTGGAGTGACATGTTCCAAACTTTGAAAGAAAACAACTTCCAGGCAATATTTATCTACCTAGCAAAGATATCTTTCAAATTTGATGGGGAAATAAAAACCTTCCATGACAAACAGAAGCTGAAAGACTTTGTATTCCAAACCCAGCACTAGAGAAAATACTCAAAGAGATTAACTATAAAGAAGAAATAATAAATGCTAGAACCAGAGAAACAATGACTTCCATCAAACAAACAACTAAGCAAAGAAGAACAACTACCTCAAACAGAAGTTAAAACTCAAAATGTTAGAAATTAAAAATCATCTCTCATTAATCATGCTGAATATAAATGGCTTCAAACTCCCCAATCAAAAGCCATAAGGTAGCCGGGCGTGGTGGCGCACGCTTGTAAATCCCAGTACTTTGGGAGGCGGAGACCGGAGGATCCGGGTTCGCGGCCAGCCTCAGCTCTCTCGCTCTCTCTCTCTCTCTGTCTCTCTCTTTCTCTGTCTCCTTAGTGAGGCCCTCCGCAACTTCATGAGACCCGGTTTCAAAATAAAGTATAAAAAATAGGGTCGGGGGCGTAGCGCGGAGGTAGAACACCCCTGCATTCAATCCCCAGTACCGCAAAAAAAAGACATAAGGTAAAAAAATGGATTAAAATCATAATCTGTCTATATGCTGCCTGTAAGAAACACACCATACAAGTAAAGATACTCACAAACTAAAGGTGAAGGGCTGGAACAAGGTAATCCACGCTAATGGAACTCAAAAACAAGTAGGAGTAGGAACTCTGATATCAGACAAATTAGACTTCAAGACTAAACTTATCAGAAGAGACAAAGCAGGTCTTTTTCTACTGCTAAAAGGTACAAACCAACAAGAGGATATAATGATAGTCAACATGTATGCCCCAAACATAGGTGCAACCACATTCATAAAACAAATTCTTCGTGACATTAAATCACACCTAGATCCCAATACAATAATATTGGGAGACTTCAACACTCCTCTCACACCACTACATCTATTACATAGATCTTCTAGACAAAAGGTCAGTATCGATGCCTCAGACCTAAGGAACACCATAAACCAAATGGACCTTCTAGACACATAGAGAATATTCTACCCAACTACAGGTGAATTCACATTTTTTTTCAGCTGCTCACAGAAACTTCTTCAAAATAGACCACATACTGGGCCACAAAGCAAGCACTAGCAAGTTCAAAAAATTTGACATAATCCTGTGCATCTTTTTGGATCATAATGGAACGAAACTAGAAATCAACTATAAGAAAACCCAGAGAAACCTCATAAACATATGTAGACTGAACACCACACTACTGAATGAGGAATGGGTCATTACCACTGACAGCACGGAAATCCTGAGGATCGTCAGAAATTACTTTGAGAAACTATACTCCAACAAAATGGAAAACCCAGAAGAAACTGACAAATTTCTAGACACATACAACATTCCTAAATTGAACCAAGAAGATGTAGAAAATTTAAACCGATCAATAGCAATCAAAGAGATTGAAGTAGCAATAAAGAGCCTACCATCAAAGAAAAATCCAGGACCAGATGGTTTCCCAGGCGAATTTTATAAAACCTTTATAGAAGAGCTAATCCCAAACTCCTCAATCTATTTTGTGAAATAGAAAGAAATGGAACTCTCCCAAATATATTCTATGAAATCAACATCACATTAATACCAAAGCCAAATAAAGATAGCTCAAGAAAAGAAAACTACAGGCCTATATCATTGATGAACTTAGACACTAACTTCAAAACAAAGCTGGCCATGGTGGCACACGCTTGTAATCCCAGTACTTGGGAGGGAGGCTGAGACCAGAGGATCCGGGCTCACAGCCAGCCTCAGCTAATTAGTGAGGCCCTCTGCAACTTAGTGAAACCCTGTTTCAAAAATAAAGAATAAAAAAAAAGGGCTAGGGGTATAGCTCGGAGGTAGAATGCCCCTGGGTTCAATCCCCAGTAAATTATACACCATGACAAAGTTGGGCTCATCCCAGGGATGCAAGGTTGGTTCAACATACAAAAAACCATGCATTTAATTCACCAAATAAGCAGAAGTAAAGATAAAAATCACATGATCATTTCAATAGATGCTGAAAAAGCATTCCACAAAATCCAACACCCATTCGTGCTAAAAATGCTGCAGAGAATTGGAATAGAAGGAACATTCATCAACATCATAAAGGCAATATACAATAGGCCCACAGCCAACATCATATTGAATGGTGAAAAACTACGAGAGTTCCTCTTAAAAACAGGAACAAGACAAGGATGTTCACTATCAACACTCCTTTTCAATATAGTACTTGAGACTCTAGTCATAATAATAAGGCAAGAGAAGGAAATCAAAGGAGTATGAATAGGAAAAGAAGAACTGAAAGTATCCCTACTTCCAGATGACATGATATTATACATAGAAGACCCAACAAACTCAACCAAAAGGCATACAGAACTGATTAACAAAGTCAGCGAAGTGTCAGGATACAAAATCAATCTTAAAAAAAATCAGAAGCTTTTCTGTATGTCAACCATAAATCCACTGGAAAAAAAATTCCAGAAAACATTTCCACTCACGATATCCCCCAAAACAATAAAATACTTAGGAATAAATCTAATTAAGGAGGTAAAAGACCTCTACAAGGAAAATTATAACACTTTGAAAAAAGAAATTGAAGATGATCTTAGAAGATGGAAAGACCTTCCATGCTCTTGGATATGCAGAATAAATATCATCAAAATGGACATTCTTCCAAAAGTGACCTACAGATTCAATGCAATACCCATTAAATTATAAAGGTCGACCGGGTGTGGTGGCGCACACTTGTAATTCCAGTACTTTCGGAGGCGGAGAACGGAGGATCTGGGTTCGTGGCCAGCCTCAGGTCTCTCTCTCCCTCTATCTCTCTCTCTCTCTCTCTCTCCTTAGTGAGGCCCTCCGCAACTTCGTGAGACCGGTTTCAAAATAAAGCATAAAAAATAGGGCCGGGAGCGTAGTGCGGAGGTAGAAGGCCCCTGTGTTCAATCCCCATTACCGCAAAAAAAAAAAAAAGAAATTATAAAGGTCATTCTTCACAGACAGAAAAATCAGTCCTTAAGTTCATTTGGAACAACAAAAAACCCAGAGTAGCCAAAGTAGTTCTCAGCAACAAGAACCATGCAGGAGGCATCACAATACCTGACTTCAAACTATACTAAAAGTCATAGTAATAAACACAGCATAAACATATGCAGACACATAGACCAATGGAGCAGAATAGAAGACTCAGAAACAAATCCGCACACTTACAGCCAATTGATCTTTGACAAAGGGGCCAAAAACATACACTGGAAAAAAGATAGTCTCTTTAACAAATTGTGTTGCCAAAACTGGTTAACCATATGCAGAAAAATGGAAATAAACCCCACTTTCTCACCCTGAACAAGAGTCAATTCAAGATGGATCAAAGATCTGAAAATTAGAAGAGACCTTGCAGTTACTTGAAGAGGGCATAGGTCTAACACTTCAATACCTAGGCACAAGTAAAAACTTCCTCAACAAGACCCCAAAGGCACAAGAAATTAAAATGAGGATCAACACGTGGAACTGCATGAGTCTGAAGAGCTTCTGTGCAGCAAAGGAAACTATCAAGAACCTCAACAGAGAACTGAAAGAATGGAAGAAGATTTTTTCCAGCTACCCCTCTGATAGAGGACTAATATCTAGAATATACAGAGAACTCAAGAAACTCACCACTAAAAAAAAACCAAACAATCCAATAAAAAATGGGCAAGTGAAATGAATAGACACTTCACAGAAGAATAAATACAAATGGCCAATAAATGTATGAAAAAAATGTTCAACATCATTAGCAATCAGAGA
>PVJS01047590.1:0-15387 GCA_004027185.1 Glis glis
CCCAAAGTACTGGGATTATAAGCGTGCGCCACCACGTCCGGACCTCCCCCACATCTTTGTCAGCATTCTCACTGCTATAATTCAAAGACTGGCCACGCAATTCAGGGGAAGGAAGATTTATTTGCTCACATTTTCCTTGGAAGTCCCGGGTTCAGTCTATGCGAGGCCAGGGACTGCAGATCTCAGGGCATGGTGGTGGGAAGCAGAGAGGGAGAGAGCAAGGCTTCGCTCTCACATCATGGTGGCCAGAAGCAAGAGTGAGAGGAGGAACCATATATAATCCCCAAGGCCACAGCCCCAGGGACCCACCTTCTCCAGCCACACCCTACCAGCCCAGGCCACCACCCAGATGAATCCACTACAATGGATTTATCCACTGCTGAGATTAAAACTCTCATGAATTAACTGTATCAACCCTGGATATTAATAAATGCACTCTTGAGGAGACATTCTATATCTAACTTAACACCCTCATTATCTCCAACTATGATTTGATTAAATTGACCTGTTGCTTTGTGTCTGTCTTGGTTACAATCAGTCGTAGGACATGAGCCGGAGGGTTTTTGTCTCTGAAGGTGTCATTATATTCATCAGGATCCTATATTTTTAGGAAGGTGAAGTGATATACACAGATTGGAAGATAGAAAGAGATCCTGAGACGGGCCGACTGATGGGTAAGTTTTGTGGATTGCTCTGTTATTAATAAGATGGATTTTGTGAAGTCCTGAGTAACCCCGTTCCTGGTCCCACCCATGGAAGGGAGGGCACCTGAGGTTCTAACCGATGTGCATGGCACTCAGAGTGAGAGCCAAGACTGAGAGGCAGAGTTGTCACTGGGGAGCTTGCTAGAAAAAACATTGTAAAATCTTGGGTCATACCACAGGCCTATTGAATCTGAACCTGGGTTTTAATAAGATTTGCTATGTGATTTATTTTTACTCCAAAGTTTGAGGAGCACTGACTTAATGTGATACTTAAATCATTGAGACATCTGAACAACTTAATTAAAAAGTAACTCACATGTTTTGTTCCAATCTGGACTCCGAGCAGCTGAGCAGAGGTATGTGAATCACACCCAGGAGCACAGGAACCCCAGTAAGCAAAGCTGCCTGTTTGTAATAGGCTCAGATCCTTGGGGGATCACTACAATTGCAACTGCTTACTTTAATTAATTAATTAATTAATCAAGTTAGTTAGTTATGGTACTAGGGGTTGAACTCAGGTGCATTCTACCTCTGAGTTATATCCGCAAGACTTTTTATTTTGAAACAGGGCCTTGCTAAGTTGCTGAGGGTCTCGCTAAGTTGCTGAGGTAGACTTCAAACCTGCAATCCTCCTGTCTCAGCCTCCCAAATACTGGGATTACAGGAGTGTGCCACCGTGCCTGGCGCAACTGCTTACTTTAAAGTTTTGGTTTTTATCATGGCACAATAATGTATATTTGGGGATAACCATAAGCAAAGGAAGAGGTGGCTCCTGGGACTTGTAGACAGACAGAGGCTGGCAGGAGATTTCAGAACACCACATGGGGCAGCGTGGTGGAGCTGCTGGCTTGGTTTTCACAGGGCAAACCAAGACCTGGGCGTGTGTGGACGAATGGAAAGTGAGACCCACAGGGGTCAGAGGTCAGAGGTCAGAGCCATGCCTGCAGGTGGCAGCTGTTGGGACTGGCGTCTTCACCTCAGACCTCACCCCCTCTTCAATCCTACTGAGTCTGGCTGCAGAGATCCCAGGCTGCCTTAGACCTGGAAAGGCTTTCTCTCTCATTCATGCCTACAGGGTAGCCATTTTAATCTTGAAGAACAAGCACTTCTATTTTTCTTCTGTAGTATCCCCTGGCCAAAAACCCAAGTGTGTGTTGTCAATACTAGTGAGACCTCAGGAGAGGATCAGGTGTGACCCAAAGCAAGGTGAAGTGTGCGCAGAACTGAGACTGATTCTCCGCACTCCACTCATTCCCAATTCCATGATTTAAAGTGGAACTCAGGCCGGGCGTGGTGGTACACGCTTGTGATCCCAGTACTTGGGAGGTTGAGACAGGAGGATCCGGGTTCGCAGCCAGCCTCAGCTACTTAGTGAGGTCCTCTGCAACTTAGTGAGACCCTGTTTCAAAATAAGGAATAAAAAATAGGGCTGGGGGTGTAGCCTGGAGGTAGAATGCTCCTGGGTTCAATCCCTGGTACTCCAAAAGATAAATAAATACAAATAAATAAATAAAGTGGAACTCAAAATTGCATATTGGATATAATGAATTACATTTCACTTCTTTTATGCTTTTTCATGTGTCTATTGATTCCATAATTCACACGTGTTATTTACACATGTGCCGCATGCCAGACACTGTATCCCATGGCCATGGTCTTCACCCCCCTTGGGACATAAGCTGTGGACCTGATGCTGTGACATGACTGTGCTCAGGTAGACGCTGAATCCTCCCGGTCTCAGAGATGCTCTTGGCGCTCCACCTCCTCCTACAGCCAGCTTCCTACACTGTTTTCTAGGGGACTCGCAGTAAATAGGTTTATCGTTTATTTTAAAAGGATTTTATTCCCCTTATAAAATAACAATGAACTTAAAATCCAAGAGCTTTATGTTTGAGCCTCACTGATACTGGTTTGTTCTTTCCTTCTTTCTTGTTTTCATTCATCAAATCATTCTTGAGAACCCATTGTGTGCAACGCACTGGAGATGTAAAGACACTAGGGTCTCACCTTTCCACAATGAGTTCCATGATCTATTGGAAAAACCAAACAAATAACTCATGGTGACATTGCACTGTCATTGGTTCCATGGTTGTAAGCAAACACAGAGAGATGTGGAAGCCCAGGGAAGAACTGACTCTCCTGGGCTGTTCAGAAAAGGTCCTGCTTTTGCCACATCCACTGCGAGCATGAAGCCCATTGTCAGCAGTCAGACTGTCGACATTCCAGAAAATGTCGACATCACTCTGCTGTGATCCCTCACGCAGTTATTGTGAAGGGCCCAGAGAAACCTCCGGAAGGACTTCAATCACATCATTATAGAACTCAGTCTCCTTGGAAAGAAAAAGAAGAGGCTCCGTGAAGAGAGATGATGGGGAAACAGGAGGAAGCTGGCTGCCGTTCACACTGTCTGAAGTCCTGTACAGAACACGGTCAAGGGGGCCACACGGGACTTCCATTCCAAGAAGAGGTCTGCCCACTTCCCCATCCACATCCTTACTCAGGAGAACGGGCCTCTTGTTGAAGCCTGAAATTTCTCCAGTGATAAATACATCTGCAGGGCTCAGCTGAGAACAGGTGTGGCTTGCTCCGTATCTCAAACCCAGAAAGATGAATTCATCCTTGAAGGAAATGACGTCAGACTGGTTTCAAAACCAGCTGTTTTGTTTCATCAAGACACAACAGTTAAAAGCAAGGGTATCGGCTGGGGATGTAGCTCAGGGGCACAGCATTTGCCTAGCATGCGTGAGACCCCGGGTTCAATCCCCAGTACTACAAACAAACAAACAAAAAACCAAGGATATCAGAAAAATTTGGAACAGTATCGATGTTTCTTTTTGAAAAAGGAACAGTTCTGCAGACTGATGAATAAGATCTAAGAGTTGACCAGCTACAGAAACATGATCCTGGATTGTAAGACCAAGTTGTGATGTTTTAATAATATGACAAAGACCCGTATTGAAAAAAAAAAGGTCCCAATGAAGAGAATGTTGAGCCGGGTTTGAAGAGTTGGTTGGAATTTCCCAGTTGGATAAAATGGGGAAAGATACTCAAGGTAGAAAAAGTAACAAGGGCAGAACCGTGGAAGCCCAAAGAGCAGTAGACAGTTAGGAAAAAGGGAGGTCTCCTGGCGAAAGCACAGCACTAGGGAGGAAACAGCAGCAGGAGAGGTGACAGGAAGGACATTGAGGTCCAGGTGGCGAAGAGCCTTGAGTGCCCTCATAAGAGTTTTGGACTTTATCCCAGAGCCCCCATATAATCAGAACACCACCCTGGCAAGAGAGCAGGGGCTGGATTGGTTTGTGGTAGGACTCACATAGGATGTCCAATTGCAACAGCGCAGCTGAGAGGCGCTGAAGCACTGAAGGACAGGGATGAACAGCAGGGAAGTGTGGGAGGGAGAGACTTGAGGTCAGCGTGCCAGGACTGTGTGGCCAATGGGCTGCGGTGGTCAGGAGGAAGAGGAATTGCTTTTCATTCTTGCACTTAGTTCATTTAAGAAAAATAGGACTAACTTTAACCACTGACTCTAAAGGTTTGTGGTAATACTTTAAGTCATTGGTCAAGTATTTTGTAACATGGAAAGTTGAACAACCTTGTTATTCCCACTGAATGACTGAAGTACAGGGAAAGTCAATGTGTACATGCTCAGGACTGTAAACTGTGTGCCCTCGTTCCAGTCTGTGAACTAGGGGTATTCTCCTTGGGAGCTCCAGCCCAGCGTCTTCATCAACACCATGGAGTTTCCATGAGTAAAGACAAAGCAGCTACTCTGATCTGACCCCTCTTGGTCTGCTTATCTCAAATATATGATCAAGCGGGAAGGAGAATTTCTTCTTAGGAGAAACTTCTGGAAGACAGATGATGAAAACTGGGATGTGCGTGAGAAAGAAGGCCAAATCAAACATTTCCAGATGACCTAAGTGACAAGCCACGAGATGCAGACTCTGAATGATGATGGTTGACATAATTATTTTGTGTGGTCTGTGAATCAGCATCTGTCATGTGCCGAGCCCTCCCCCAAAGCGCATTCCACGGGTTAACTCATGTAACCCTCACGGCAGCCCCGGGACAATGTCAGCATCTGAGACTAGGCCATCTGCCGCCAGAGTCTGCGCTCTTAACCACGTACTGAATCCCACAATAGATGAGGAAGCTGGAAACTGCTCTTTTGTTTATTGTAATTTTCTTATAATAACCAGGCCCAGAGGCTCTGGCACTCCATGTAATAACCTAGGGACAGCTCCATTCATTGCTGAATGTCACGCAGGTCTTTCAAAGAACAAAAGGAAGAAAAAGAACAGGCTATTATTTTAAAGAACAAACCTGGGCTAGGGGTGTAGCTCGGTGGTCAAGCGCTTGCCTGCCATGTGTGAGGCCTTGGGTTCCATCTTCAGTACTACATAAAAAAACAAAAAAAACCAAAACAAAACAAACACATCATGGTTGTCGATATTGCTATCCCTGGTAATCATTGCAGTTCGTAGGAGGTGTCAACTCCTAGACAGCCCTGCTCACGAGGGTGAGGAGGTGTCTCAGGAAGTCTCCATAAACCTGAGGGCAACACCAGGCTCCAAGAGACAGTGGCAGCGGAGAGAAGAAGACTGCTGGTTTCTGGGAATCTCATGCACTTACCAGGAATCTTCTAGATCATTACAAGGTGGCCTTAGAAATACAGTCTTCTGTGCCCTCTTCAAAATGGGGCTCTGGTTGGAGGGAAATTGGCCTTAAAAAAAAGTCCGTAAGAGCTTCTTTCACATTTTTATTTATTTATTTTTACCTTATAAATTTTTAAAAAAAAACAATTTTAAGCTGGGAGTAGTGGCTCACGCTTGTAATCCCAGTATTTGGGAGGCTAAGACAGGAGAATCACAGGTTTGAAGCCAGCCTCAGCAACTTAGTGAGGCCTTTCGCAACTTAGTGAGATCCTGTTTCCAAATAAGAAATAAAATTAGGTTGGGGGCATAACTCAGAGGTAGAATGCCCCTGGGTTCCATCCCCAGTACCACAGGAAAAAAAAAAAAAAATATATATATATATATATAAATTTTAATTGTGTTAAAACACACATGAAACTTCCCATCATAATCATTTTTAAGTGTACAGTTTGGTAGTGTTAAGGACACACATATTGTTCTGTAACCAATTTCCAGTACTCTCTTCCTCTTGCAAAACTGAAATTCCATCCCCATTAAACACTAACTCCTCGTTCCTCCTTTCTGCTTTCTGTCTCTACAAATTTGCCTGCTCTAGATACCCATGTAAGTGGAACCGTATAGTATTTATACTTATGTGACTGACTTCTTTCATTTACTATTAACATCCTCAAGCTTCATCCACACTGTAGCATGTATCAGAATTTCCTTCCCTTTTAAGACTGAATTATATTCCATTGTATGTCTACACTACATTTTATTTATCCATTCATTCATCAATGAACGCTTGGGTCGCTTCTACCTTTTGGCTATTGCAAATAATGCTGCCATGAACGTGGGTAGAGAAATGTCTCTTCAAAACCCTCCTTTGTAAGGTCTTACAAGATGTAGTAGGCCTTTTTCTGCTTAATGTCACATCAGTGTTCTGGGGACGGAGGGCGTCCTTTACATAGCTCTTAATATAGTGAGATTCAGAGTAAGTTGGTGGTTTTAGTATGAAGTAGCTAGACAGGATGGCTTGGCCTTGACGGTATATGGTTCCACAGCCATCCCCTGGGCTTGTGGGTGTGGAAGGTGAAGAATGAGGAACATCCAGCTCTGTAGCCATGCCGGGGGAGAGTATACCCAAGCAGAATCCTCCTGTGCTCTGGGTAAAGAGCTCAGGGAAGCAGGAAGACCCTGGGGCCTGGAGCAAAGACTAACGGGAACTCTGATCTTAGCATCCAAACCAGCCCCTGCTTTAGTGGCCCCAGTTGCAACAAATGGAAACTACATGGAACCAGGTGCTCTTGTCAGAAACGTGGGTGACCTTCTCAGTACTTCCTCCCTCACGCTCTTCTTAGTCAAGCTGTACCCACCTCCTGGCTCACAAAGATCCCTCGGGTGTCCTGTCTTCTCCACTGCACCTTAATCCAAGTCACCACCCTCCCACATCAGAACTACTGCAACAGCCTCTGAGGGTGCCCCCTTCACTTCTGCCTGCCTCGAATCCATTCTCCCACAGCAGCCAGAGCACCTTGGAGAATGCCAATCAGACTGTCACACTTCTAGGCCTCAAGGACTCATGAAAAATGAAAACATGCCATACTTGCTGGGCGTGGTAGCACACGACTGTGATCACAGTACTTGGGAGGCTTACACAGGAGGATCGCAGGCTTGAGGCCTACCTCAGCAACTTGGTGAGACCCTGTTTCCAAATTTTAAAAAAATTAAATTAAATAGGGCTGGGGGTGTAGCTTGGAGGTAGAACACCCCTGGGTTCAATCCCTAACACACACACACACACACACACACACACACACACCACACACCACACTTGGACTATAACCCAAACTCTGTCCAACAAGGTCCTGCATGATCTGGACCCCAGTAAACCACATTGGTTTTATGTCTCACTCTGGGACTATCAGACTCCAGACATTTTGCCTTCCTCAAGGGTACAAAAGCACCACTTCCCTCCTTAGGATTTTTTTTTTTTTTTGCAGTACTGGGGGTTGAACCCAGGGGCATTCTACCTCCAAGCTACACCTTCAGCCCCATTTTTTATTCCTTATTTTGAAACAGGGTCTCACTAAGTTGCAGAGGGCCTCACAAAGTAGCTAAGGCTAGCTGCGAACCTGCGATCCTCCTGTGTCAGCCTCCCAAGTACTGGGATTACAAGTATGCACCACCACACCTGGCTCCTTCTTAGGATTTTAGTGTGTGCTTTTCCCTCTTTCTGGAATGTTCCTCCACACCGAAATCTTCCCACGCCCCAAAGCACTGGGGCCTACACGGCTCATCCTCAGAGGAACCTCTCTAACCATTCAGTCTAAATTACGCAAGTCCCTTGTTACTCTTTCTTTACGATATTTTAATTATCTAGATGTTAAGTTCCACGAGGGCAGGATCCCATATGTTCACTAGCCATTTTGTCCCCATCCGTCTACAGTAGTTGGCACAGATAGGCAACCTACAGGTAGTTACTGACTCGCTGACTGAATTAATGAATGAGTAAATGAATAAGCACATGAAGTGTTCCTCTGAGCCTGAAAAGTGGCCTTGATGGGAAGTTCCCTGGATTTCCCATAAATAGAGGAAGAACCATCCCTTGACAGATCCATTCACCAGAAAATGGCCTTTTCTACTCCGACAGCAAAGAAGCCAGTGAGCCTGTACACCGTCCACGACGGGGCGGTCCACACTGTGCAGAGATCACCTTTCTACAGCGACATTATCCTCACCATCGGTGGGTGGAACGTGGCCATCTGGAAAGAAGGTGTTATGGTGAGTGGCCTGCAAAACGGAGGAGTGGGCGTGGGCTCCTTTGTTGTTGAGAAAGACAATAGGAACAACGGCCTGTTGTGACATAACAGTGCCTTCGGGTACTTTTTAGAGAAATTAGAACAGATGGCCTGGGCTCCAGCTTGCCAGCAGAACCACGGTAAGCCTTTTGAAAGCACAACCATTTGCTTTCCTTTCCTGAGGGAAGTAAACAACAAAGTGGGTCCCTTGTTCTCTGAACCAAACCGTCTTTTCTTGGAAATACATAGTGTGGGCAGTGGCCTTGTGGTTTTTGCCTCCCTTTGAAACACAAGATGGAATTCTGATTACTGGATGAAGTCCAAGGAGAAACACTGGGTCTGCCATCTTTCTTTCTGCATCGGGAACATATTGGCAGCATCAGACAGTGGGAGTGAGTGGACCGAGGGGTCTGTCACAAGGCAGGTCACGGCCTGCCAGGGACACCGGAGTCAAAGTCTGGTCAGCATTAGGAGAGGGGCTGGATCCAGGCAGATAGATGCCAACCTGCCCAAAACTAGAAAGCCTGAGAAAATCCAGTGAAGCAAGGACATGGGGAAATCAGTACTTTTTGTGGTAGTATAAATCATTACGTCCCTTTGATTAAAAATTTGAGATTATCATCAAAAGATGAAATATATGTGGAATTACACATTATGTCCAAATACAGTTGAAATATATATGCATGGTCTTCTGTGCTGTCTTCAAGATGGAGGAAAACACCCTCTTTTTTCAATCCAGAAGAGCAACTTTCACTTTGTATATAGTTATATGTCATACACACACACACACACACACACACACACACACACATACACACACACACATGTTCTTTGACCTAATGGTTCCTTTCTGTGACTCTAACCTATACAAATAATTTTTAAAAAGAGAAATGTATGTGAATATTTATACAAATTTATCACTGACAAAAATCGGAAACTACTTAAATGTCCATCAACAGACTTCTGTTTTATACCAGTGTAGTTTTTTTTGGGGGGTACTGGAGATTGAACCCAGAGGCATTCTACCTTCGAGCTACACCCCCAGCCCGATTTTATTTCTTATCTGGAAACAGGGTCTTTCTAGGTTGATGAGAGTCTCACTACTTGCTGAGGCTATCCTGGAACCTGAGATCCTCCTGTGTCAGTCTCCCAAGTACTGAGATTACAAGTGTGTGCCACCACGCCCAGCTGTTGCCAGTATACTTCTATATGCTTAATTTTCTTTTTTAGTAAGCAAGTTTTGTAGTTAAAGAAATAAAAAAGAAAATTCAGGCAAGATTGTCCAAAGACTATGCATGAGACAAGAACCTGGTTATCCATAGAAACTGAGGAGCTGGGCAAGGAAGCGGGCAAGAAGAGGTTCGAAGTACCACCTCTAGGGACTTCAGAAATCCGTGACATTCTTTACCCACAGGAAAGTTCCCACATGTGTATCGGAGGGTGGGAGACATCTCCCTGGTTTAGTTGAATTTCTGCAAATATCTATGGACAACTGGACACACCTGGTTGGGGTCTGACAGTGGGAAGAAAGCATACTCCAATCATCTTTCTCTATGAAAATCTCCCAGAGCCAGCAAATTTCTTTGAAAAAAGAAATGGTGATCTTATGATACTTTGGTGGTCTAAAATCACTTCCAAATACATTTATAAGCCATCAGACACTCCTATCTGAAGTTAATTAATTAAAATGTGCAAGCTCGGCTGTTGATTTTTCAACATGCAGCTCACAGCTGGAATTGACAGACTTTTCATTTGCTTTTACTGGCTGCCAGATGGGAAGCAGATATCTGACATCAAAATAAAGGTATGGACAAAATTTCCTTGTAATCTTCATTTTTCTAATGTCCACCAATCTTGACAGAAATAGCAATGGCTTTAGAAGCTGTTGGGTTATTAGGACTATCAACAGCTCAATTAGATGGTTTGATCTTTTCTAAAAAGCAACTAAAACAAGAAAATAAATAAGAAAGAAAAGAGCTTGCCTTGTATAATAAAAAAACCTACAACAAAAGGAAGTCAGACTTTCTAGTGGAATAATTTTGCTGTTAAGTGATCATGGCCAACTTAAAATCATTATAAGTTTCCCTCAGATAATAACAAACACTTTTAATTTGTCTTTTTAAAAAATATGTTTAAAGTCTGGACCCCTCCTTCAGTCATGCTGTGCCCCAAAAAGATACACCTCAGGGCACTGGTCCCTGACAAGGCCCGGAGTTTTCTAT
Source organism: Glis glis (assembly GCA_004027185.1). Lineage (NCBI taxonomy): Eukaryota > Metazoa > Chordata > Mammalia > Rodentia > Gliridae > Glis > Glis glis. The sequence goes on from PVJS01047590.1 coordinate 10,362, forward strand.
ATTGGCCGAGAAGATGGATACATCGATATCTGGGACCTCCTGGAGAAAACTCATGAACCAGCCCAGTCACAAAATATTTGCATAACTATGATCACCTACATCAAACCCTGGACCTTTTCTGGTACGTCCATTCTCGTGGTGTGAGCGAAGTCATTCGGGGCAACTGGGGAACATATTGACATTCATCTGGAAAGACTCCAGGGTTTTTCCTCAGGGTTTTTTTTTTTTCTTCCCACCCTATTCTTTCTCATTTTGACCTTTCTCATCCTTTCTCTTCCCCCCACCTTCCCTTCTTTTTCCCTTCCTTCTCTAATCTTCTGTTCCCTCCCCTCCTCTCCGTCCTCTTCCTTCCTCTCTCTCTTGCTCTCAAATCTTGGCTATGCAGCCTGAGCTTCTCACTGTTGGACTTGTTGATTTCTGAGACTGGTCTGGTGTGTCTAGCAGAGACTGATTTTGAATTGCACGATTTTCATTGTTTCCAGGTCAGACAGGGTGATCTGGAGACAATGAGAAGAAAATCATTTGTGCTATCTCTTTTCAAGATAGAAAAAATTTTGTTTCTTTAATTTTTTCATTATAAGCCACATCTTTCTTTCTTCTCATTTTTTTTTTTTTTTGGTACTGGGGATTGAACCCAGCATTCTACCTCCAAGCCACCCCCCTGCCCCCCTTTTTTTTTTGAAACAGGATCTTGCTAAGTTGCTGAGGGTCTTGCTAAATTGCTGAGGCTGGCCTCAAACCTGTGATCCTCCTATGTAAGCCTCCCAAGTACTGAGATTACAGGCATGCACCACCATGCCTGGCTACACATTTTTCAAAATTATATCACCCATGGGCCATATCAAGCAATTCTCTTCATGAGATAAATGATTCTCTGGGGGTTATATGTCTATTTAAACATTAATGTTTGGATAAATTATAAAGAAAAAGAAATAAATACACAACAAAGCAAGCATAAATTCAAGACTGTAGCTATGGGAAAATAATATATTTCCTTTGTTCCAATTTTTTAATTTCACCCAAGTAGTACTTTCTGTGAAAATCCAGTATATTTTTCTTTTCTAAAAGAAATTTTTCTTTGTTTCCTAAGGTGTACAAGAATAAAATTGTCTTTCTATCCATTCCTCTCTCTCAGCAACTTCACATTTGGAACCCCCGTCTTCAGAATCTCTGGCACGCCACAGTGTGGGCACTGCTTAGCCATATGTGTCAGCAATGTGTGTTTTCCCATCTTTGGTACAAAACATTGCTTTTGTACCTAGAGGGATTAAGAGTCCAGGATTCAGCCATTTGAACCAGACCTTCAGAAAATGAGAAGAAAGCACACCCACACACTCGATGAGACAAATCATCAAAATCCTTAAACCCTCCATGTGTGTTACCCATCCTAAAGTTTCTCACAAGCAATTTGTTTTTGTCATAGGAAAACCGCCATTCTGGCTGTGTCCCTGAACCTCAGCTGGAGAATGGTTTCCTTTAGTCCTTACTGTGTTTGGTGAAAATGTGCTCCGTGGCTTTTCTGTGAGAATCTTTAGTTCTCCTGGCTTCCTTCTCAAGTCTGACCAGCGGGCTCAGCCACGTAGAGGGTCGGCGCTTGGCCACAGCCCTTATGTAGACAAAGAGCAAGCTAGGGCCCAGGTGGCAGGGAGGCTGACACAGGCTGGGAGCCTTAGCTTTAATTTCATCCACTGGAAAAAATGACTCTCCCATGTTTATATGGTCTAGTCGTGACCATCTGATGAAGTTGCCAAGTTCGCTGCATCCACAGCAGATCCTCCGAGAAACCACAAAAGAAAACACATTTCATGTGTAACCTCTTAAGATGGCTTTCTGTTTGCTGATTCCCCCCCCATTTTGTTTTAATCTTTCAGCTAAGCAACAATTTATAGCCATCGCTGATTATTATGGAACACTGCATATTTTAGAAATTCCTTGGACATTGAGTCACGCTTCCACCAATGAGGTTAGTAGCTTTCGGCTTTGAGGGTTTATGTAACTAGATATTGCTGAGGCATATCTTAAAAGTATGCTCGAAATGGCAGCATTTTTCTTTACGAGAACAAAAGATTTATGTAGTCAAAAATAAGAGGATAAAGCTAGGCATGGTGGCACACGCCTGCAATTCCAATACTTGGGTGACTGAGACAAGAGGATCGCAGGTTCGAGGATCGCCTCAGCAAGTAGTGAGACTTTCATCAACTAGTGAGATCCTGTTTCAAAATAAAAATAAAATAGAGCTGGGGGTGTAGGTTGGAAGTAGAATGTCACTGTTTTCTATCCCCAGTACCACAATAAAATTTTTAAAAAATAAGAGGATATAAACTGGGTGTAGTAGCGCACTCCTGTAATCCCAGTACTTGGGTGGCTGAGACAGGATTGAAGGTTTCAAGACCAGCCTCAGCAACTTAGAAAGATCCTGTTTAAAAATAAATAAAAATAAAAAGGGCTGGGGGTACTGGGTATGGTGGCACACACTTCTAATCCCAGTACTCAGGAGACTGAGACAGGAGGATCCCAGGTTCCAGACCAGCCTCAGCAACTTAGAGAGACGCTCAGCAACCTAGTGAGACCATTTTAAAACAAAAAGAAGAGCCAGGCATGGTGTTGCACACTTGTAATCCCAGTACTTGGGAGGTTGAGACAGGAGGATTGCAGGTTGGGGGCCAGCCTCAGCTACATAGTGAGGCCCTCTGCAACTTAGTGAGACCCTGTTTCAAAATAAAGAATAAAAAATAGGGCTGGGGCTGTAACTTGGAGGTAGAATGCCCCTGGATTCAATCCCCAGTACTGAAAAAAAAAAAAAAGGTGGGGGCTGAGGGTGTAGCTCGGAGGTAGAATGCTCTTGGATGTAATCCCCAGTAACAAAATATATATATTTCTGTTGTATGAGTTAAATCACTTGAAGCTAGAAAAAATAAATAAATAAATAAGCCAAACATAAGATGAGAGGGAAGCCAAGTCAAGGAAGCCTCGACTCTAGGAGAAGTATCAATTTGGGGATTCATAATCATAAATTGTTATTTCTAGGTCGTAACTGAATTTTAGCCCCCTGATTTTGGTGATGTCCTTTCCAGAGGGCCCAGTTGACGTTTTGTTGCACTTTCCTGCACCCTCCCCCACCTCAGGATCTGCAGGCAGAGGGTCTGCACGCCCCTACCCACCCACCACCCGAGTGTTTCAAGCAGTGTTGACAACGAGATTATAAAGAGGAGATCAATGAATAGAGATACATAAGTATATATACAACCAGCATTGAACATATAGATTGCAATCTGTTGCAAGTCTGAGCGGCAGCCTAGCTGCTGGCAGGCGGCGAGCTCCCCTGCTCCTCGGGTTGCCTCCGAGGCCTCTGTTGGCTTTCTGGCTTCTCTTCCTCTACCTGCATGTGAAGCCCCAGGAGACCCAGGGCTCAGCTCTGCTTCCAGTCCCTTTAGGGTCTCCACTGATAGCCTCATCCGGATTTAACAAGTTCAGTTGATGACATGAAACTTCCCTCATGTCCAAGAAGAAAACGGGAAAAAGCAATTCCTGAATCTTTCTGCTACACAATTGCGGTGTTTCGCAGCTCTCTCCTTCCAACCCTAATCCTTTCCGAGAAACCTCCAAGTTACAGAGAGAAACCTCCAAGTTACAGAGCCCTGAATCTAAGCACCGCAGCCTCCAAGATGAGCTAGCTTCCCTGGCAGCAGGCCTGTGCTCACAATTTCCACATTACAACCAAGCCCCACCTCCAGCATGGCTGCCTGGTTTCTGTGGGGGATTGGGGACATTCTAAATCCCAGCCATGACACCTGTCACGGGCCTTTGTCTCTAACAGCTGTCTAGTATTAACTACTACTTTGAAAGAGAAGTCAAGCACCTGGAATACGTAGAACAGCGCAAAATCATACGTGAGCAAGAAAAGAAAGAGATGGAGCTAGAGATTGAGAAGAAAAAAGTAGTAAGTTAAATTTCAGAAGTGAAATTTGCTTTCCCCAGACACCAGTTGGAATATATTTGGCTTATTACATGGTTTCCCTGGAATGTTATACCCTGAAACAGTCTGCTTTCGTTATTATGAGTCAAGAGGGCACTTTGATTTCCTAGCTTACAATGAGTGAGAACTAACATTTGGACACCTTAGGAGAGTCTATCCAAGTTTCTGCAGTTTACTATAATTTAAAAATCCTTCAGTATAGTATAGATATGATACAAAATTTTAATGTTTTCACTACATAGAAGTTTTGGGGGGTACTAAGGGTTGAACTCAGGGGCATTCTACCTCTGAGCTACATCCCTAGCTCTTTTTATTTTTTGTTTTGAAACAGGGTCTTGCTATGTTGCTGAGTCTTGCTATGTTGCTGAGGATGGCCTTGAACCTACAATCCTCCTGTCTCAGCCTCCCAAGTACTGGGATTACAGGCTTGCACCACCATGCCTGACTTGCATAGAATTTTTAATATCTGGTGAATAACACATTGAAACAGGCAGTACAGGCTGGGCATGATGGCACATTCCTGTAATCCCAGTACTTGGGAGGCTGAGACAGAAGGATCTCAGGTTTCAGGACAGCCTCAGCAACATAGCAAGAATCTCAGCAACCTGGCAAGACCCTGTCTCAAAACAAAAAAAAAGAAAGGGCTGGAGTGTGGCTTGGAGGTAAAATACATGTGGGTTCAATCCCTAGTACCACGGGGGGTGGGGGATACAGGCAGTACAGAAATAGTTGAATATGGGAATCAAGACATTTGGACCCAAATCCCCACTCTGCTCCTTAGTAGCCATGAGATTTGGAGCAACACTCTCATCTCTGCTGAGCTTCCGTTGTCTCATCTAGAAAATGGGAACACTAGTAGCTACCTTTGATGATTATTGCAAGGCTTTCCGTTAACCTGACAAATAGTAGACTGTCACCAAATGAGAGCAATGACAACTATAATGACAGATAAGAGAGATGAATTTCCCTATAATATAATGTCCTGGAGCTGTAGCTGTAACACTTGAAATAGAAGAGCACTTGGTACAGGACACATCTATCTTTTTTTTT
>PVJS01047591.1:0-15384 GCA_004027185.1 Glis glis
AGGGAGAGAGAGAGAGAGAGAGAGAGAGAGAGAGAGACAGGGAGAGAGAGAGAGAGCTGAGGCTGGCCATGAACCCGGATCCTCCAGTCTCCGCCTCCCAAAGTACTGGGATTACAAGCGTGTGCCACCACACCCGGCGGCAGAAACTAAGATTTAAGATGATAAGGCACTGAGTGAAAATCAAGAATGGACCTGGAGGAGGACAGGTAGGGATCAGATCTTACGGGTCTTTCAAGAGATGCTACAGAAGGTGGGCTTTCTTCTGAGGACAAAGAGAACCACTGTAAGGTTTTCAGCAGGGATGCAATGTGATTGGATTAGAAAGACTGCCTGGCTACAGGGTGGAGGGTGGCCCGCAAACAGAACAGACAACACACAAACAACAGCAGAAACAGGGCTGGAAGGAGGGAGGCTTGTTATGAAGTTCTGCAGTAACCAGACAAGAAATGATGGAATTGTTGCACAGCAGAACACAGAGGAGAGGCCCAGATTGAGAGAGATGTAGGAAGTAGAACCTGCTGGTTTCCATCATAAACTGCCTGTGGTTGGGAGTGGAAGAAGGAATCATGAGGTCTGTCAGGAAGTTCTGGGCCCGAACAGTCAAGCCCATGCCACTAAGCTGACTCCAGAGGCCTGAGTCTTCTAGTCTTCCCTTATTACTAAACGCCAGAGCCCTCTGCTCATGCCTGTGTTTACCAACCATAGCCTGAAACAGACCCGTGTGCACTGGTCTATCACCCAAGTCCTTAGCCTCTTTTCTGTCTCTGTGAGCATCAGGTCTTCTCAGTTTAACTGCTATTTGTGAGATTTGCAGGAAGAAAGCCACATTGCAAGCCATTGCTCCCCGCTGCCCTGGGCATTTTTGGAAAGCTCAGCTGCCTCCCAGATGGAGGCTGTCGGAGCTGCCATTTCTTCAGTGGCAGGATGAAACTCATGACCCCTACCTTCCAGGCTGATTCAAGGATCATGGCTGTAAAGCTGCTTCACTGGCTGTCGAATGACCCACAGGTATGGGACCGTTCTAATCACAATCATCATATGCTCCGGGAAATGATAAGCATCACCGTTCCCAGTTCTTTCCTTTACTGGGGTTGACCCCAGGGCCTCACACCCACTAGGCAAGCACTCTATGACTGAGCTACACCTAGGCAAGCACTCTACGACTGAGCTACACGTCAGCCCTTTCGATTTTATTTTGAGACAGGATTTCACCAAGTTGCCTTGAACAGGAGACGCTCCTGCTTCAGCTTCCTGAGTAGCTGAGATCACAGGCATGCACCCTTGTGCCAGGCCATTGTTCCAATTTGATAGGAGAAAAGATAGAAGCAGGGCAGAGAAGTGACTTAAGAATTCCCAGGTGGATATATCTGCAGAACCAGGACTGGCTACCAAGACTTCATCTTGATTTCTAACCCGGACCTATTTCCATTTGTGTATTCTCAAGGGTTAGTAAGAATGGCCACTTTACCTGCCTAATAACTTCTCTGAACCATGAACTCCTTTCCAAGCAGGGGCTGGGCTTGATTCTTTCTTGCAACCTCCTGGATCCTCTTGAGATAATTCCAGACGGAGTTCATGGTGTCATCTCCTCCAGGAAGCTGTCCCTGAGTCCCTCTGTTGGAGGCAATGTCCTTCTGCTTTCACAGGACTTGACTCCAGCTCTGATCTCAAGATCACACACTCTGCCAGGTATGGCTGTTCTGAGCACGTCTGCCTCCTGTTTCAGTGAATGTGGTGCTCTGTTGCAGGAATCCATTTGGCTGGTTCTCCTCAGAGCCCTCCCGCTCCTCCCCACAGTCTGACTCCAGGGTCTGGTACAGACCCTGATACACATAGCACAAGGGTCTATGTATACACATAGTACACACAGTAGCTGTCTGCTCTGGTTGAAGCCACTGTTCCCTCTCATAGAGACGACTGCAACAGCCTGTTAACTGTGCTCTCTGCATTCAGCCTTGCCCCCGTCCAATTCTCTACCATCATGTTTGCAGAATGATCTTCTAAAATGATGATCCTAACCCAAATATATCACTGGATCCATGTATTCGTGTTCTATTGCTGCCATAACAAATCACCATCAACTTAGTTGTTTAAAACAACATAAACTTGCTATCGTAGAGCTCTGCAGGTCAGAAGCCTGCATGGGTTCTGGGCTAAAAGCAACATCAGCAAGGTTTAGTGCATTCTTCTTGAAGGCTCTCGAGGAGACTCAGTCTCCTTGCAATCTCCAGCTTCCTGAGGCTGCCCACATGCGTCGGCTCATGGTTTTCTTCCGCCATGTTCAGGGCCAGCCAAGGCAAAGCAAGTCCTTCCAGGTCACCCACTCTGACCTCATCCTCTGCCTCCATCCTCTGCTTTAAGGCCCCTTGTGATCATACTAGGCCCATGTGGATAATCCGGGTCAATTGATTTATCTCAGGACCAGCCCATTAGCAACCTTATTCCATCTGCGCCCTTATGCTTCCTTTGCTGTGTAAGGTGACTTATTCACAGCTCTTAGGAATGAAGACAGGGGCCACTATTCCTGCACACTTAAACTGGGTTTTCTTTTCATTTCCTTCCTCCAGAATGACTTTGTCATTGCCTCTCCTTTCATTTGGGGGTTAGATGCCTCTTTGCTACATTTCTATGATACCCCCTCTGGCCCTCTGCTGGCGTGTTTACACTGGACTGTTGTCCCTGGTCACCCCGTCTCCTTCACTGGTTGATGAGTGCTTGAGGACAATGGCCATGTCTGTCCTCAGTGCTGTACATCCAGTCCTAACACAGTGGCTGATGCTGCGTGCACCGGGGGCTCAGTACACACTTGCTCAGTGAATGAATGAATGAATGAATGAGTGATGAATGAATAAGTGCCTCTTGGCTGAATGGAAATGTAGGGAAGGCAATCCTTTCAGCAGTGGTGCATCAACCTCCCTCCCTGGTAGGGCCTGGGTCATTGCCCTAGTCATCTCTAATTCCTTTCCCATTCCTCCCTTTCTTGCAAAGATGTCTAGCAAAAGCCGGGCGTGGTGGTGCATGCTTGTAATCCCAGTACTTGGGAGGCTGAGACCGGAGGATCCGGGTTCACGGCCAGCCTCAGCTACTTAGTGAGGCCCTCCACAACTTAGTGAGACCCTGTTTCAAAATAAAGAATAAAAAATAGGGCGGGGGGTGGAGCTCGGAGGTAGAATGCCCCTGGGTTCAATCCTCAGTACCACAAAAAATAAAATGTCTAGCATACAGAATAACAAGTGTCATTTTGCAGCTAATATCTATTGATTATTTACAATGTGCTAGACATTTTTCTAAGGGCTTTGCATACATTATCTTAATTCACACTCGCAACAACACCGAGTGCTAAGCACTATTATTCTAATTTCTATTTTAGTGAGAGCGTAGAGACATAAAGAGGTTAAATGCAGAGAGCTTAAAGGCTGGGCTTTGAAGAGTGTAACTTAGCGTTCTAACAAAACTATGCAAAAATATGCAAGTGAATGTTTAATTTTGCTCATAAATGAAATGCTGGAAAGTAAAGGTTGACTTGTTGAAATACCAGTGTCGGCTGAATGTCCCAGATGGATGCCCACATTAATAACAGTAACTGCCGTCTACTGAACGCACACCATGTGTTAGGGGATCTGCCGGCTTTGTTTCTAACCTTCTCAACAATCATGAGAGGTAGGTACTATTGTCTTCATGATGGAGTTGAGGGAACTGGGGCTCAGAGAGGTGAGATCGCCAGCCTGGAGTCACTTACAATTGTTAATCAGGGCTGTCTCTCCAACCATGGTCACACCTGACTTACTCATCCATACACAGGGGTCATGAACACACACGCACACACAGCGTGGAGCCTGGGTCACACGCTGCACATGCAAAACCGCTTCCGCCCCTGGCCCCAAACTCACTTAAGCATTCCAGGCATGGCCATTGCTAACTCAGCCCTGGTAATTGCGATCCTTGAAATTGAAAGAAATTACAGGCTAGAGAAACATTATCTTCTCCTCAGCCGCTTCGCCCTGCGTCTCTGTGTGTCAGCCCTGGGATCCCTTGTCCTGTTGCGACACAGGGAACAAGCCGAGCTACTGTCACCGCAGCCTCTGGAGCATCTTCCGGAACTTTTCCCTCTAGTTCCCAAGGGAGGAAGTCAAAGACCTTGTCAGGAAATGTGAAGGCTGGGGGTGGGGAAAGTTCGACACGGCTAGGTTCAACATCTGCATCTTTCTGACAAAATACTACCATCAGCTCTGCTTTTCAGATGTTATAAGTGAGACTCAAAGAGAAAAATTAGAGCCAGGCATGGTGGTGCATGCCTGTAATCCCAGTACTTGGGAAGCTGAGACAGGAGAATCACAGGTTTGAGGCCCATCTCGGCAATTTAGCAAGACCCTCAGCAACTTAGTGAAATGCTGTTTCAAAATAAAAAATGAAATAGGGCTGGGGGTGTAGCTTAGAGGTAGATCACCCCTGGGTTCAATCCCCGGCACCAAAAAAGAAAAAAAAAGGAAAATTAGCCTCAGCCCAGAGGCAGCCAGAGATTTAATTCTAAAGTCTGCTTCCTTACCTGTATCTGCAGGGCCTGAGGGAAGAATTCTCTTGTTCCAGGGGCAGCTGAACCTTTGCATGGAGGGGCACCTCTAGCAGAACTCTCCCTATCTCTAGCCCAGCCCTATGTTACCTCCCTCAGCCCTCGAGGGGTCCAGCTGCTTGTTATCATAGTCAAGGGCAGAAGCCCACGTCTGTTTTCCTTTAAAAATGTTTCATATCACTAGGCTCAGTGGGGGACACCTGTAATCCCAGCAAGTCGGGAGGCTGAGGCAGGAGGATGGCAAGTTGGTACTTAGCAAGGTCCTGTCTCCAAATAAAAAATAAAAAGGGCTGGGGATGTGTTCAATGTAAAGCACCCCTAGGTCCAATCCCAAGTACCACACACACACACACACACACACACACACACACACGTTTCATGTCCAATTGGGATCTTCATATCCTGGCATTCAGGGCATTTTCTGTTCCCAGAAACCCTCTGTCTTACCTCACAGCAGTTTCTCTGAACTTCCCCAAGGGCAGGGCCTGGACTCCACCCCTACCGCTTTCTAGGGTATAGCATAAAAGCCCACGCACAGTAGGTGCGTGAAAGCACTTGCCGCCTAATGGGACGAGTAGCCAAGGCCACGGACCCTTCTCGAATCCTGGTCCCTGTCAACATCATCCTTCTTCAGCTCAATCCTGCCCTGACAGGGAGCCAGGAGGCCGGAGTTCTGTGAGGCTGTGCCACAGACCCGCTGTGTGGTTTGGAGCACGTCATTTCCTGTCTCTGGGGACTTTAAAGTACTAATTTCTTTGACCAATATAGATATCCCCAAATGGCTCCAGTACTGAGGGCAAAGAAGAAATAGGGACCCCTGTTCTCATGGGGCCCTTTGTATCTTCTCTGTCACTTTGTGTGTGTGGGGGGGGGCGACTAGAGATGGAACCCAGGGGCATTCTACCTCTGAGCTACACCCCCAGCCCAATTTTACCCAATTTTACTTTTTATTTTGAAACAGGGTTTCACTAAGATGCTGAGGGCCTTGCTAAGTTGCTGAGGCTGGCCTCAAACCTGCGATCCTCCTGTCTCAGCCTCTCAAGTGTTGGGATTACAGGCGTGAGCCACCACGCCTGGCTCCGTCACCTCTTTTTTAGCACTCTTTGTAGTCAGACATGCTATACTGCACCCTGGCTTCACCTCACACGCCGTCTGTGGCCCTGGTTGGACAGAACATGGAACTTTCTCTGGGCTTCTGTTTTCTCGTCTGAAAAACGGGAATAGCAATCATGCTTGCCTCACACACTTGCTACAAAGATGAAAAGAGCCCAGAAAACAAATTGCTAGCATAAGGCCCAAGAAAGGCGTCCTCTCAATAAACAGGAGCGACTGCTGCTGTAGAATGCACCACTCTACCACGTCTTAACGCACTCACAAAGCTTGTCATGATTAGGAATAATAGGAATGCAAATTTGAGAGCGAGAATGCACCTCTAGCCATTTTTCTCCAATGCTGCTTAGATAACATACACAGTGTGTCTAAGTCACGTGATAGAGCTATAATGAGAACTTAGAACATGTGCCTACAAATGTGGGGTTCTTTTCTTTATATCATGGGAAGAAGTGTTTTTGTTTGTTTTGGTGTGTGTGTGTGTGTGTGTGTGTGTGTGTGTGTTGCTTTGTGGTAGTGGGGATTAAACCCAGAGGCATTCTACTTCTGAGATACACCTTCAGCCCTATTTTTTTTTTTTCGTTTTGAAACAGGGTCTTGCTAGGTTGCTGAAAGTCTCAGTAAGTTGCTGAGGCTGGCCTTGAACCTGTGATCCTCCTGTCTCAGCCTCCCAAGTACTGGGATTATAGGCATGCACACCCATGTCCAGCCATTCCTTCCTTCCTTTCTTTCTCTTTCTCCTTCCTTCCTTCCTTCCTTCCTTCCTTCCTTCCTTCCCTCCCTCCCTCCCTCCCTCCCTCGCTCCTTCCTTCCTTCCTTTCTTCCTTCCTTCTTTCTTGAAAATTTGATTAGTTTTTAACCACATACCTCTGAAGAGTTGTTAACACTAAAGGCAAGACTCCCAGCACCATGAGTTGAACATCCTTCTCCCTACCATGCTGGGCACTGAAATTGCTGTGAGTGTGTCTATCTCTTTAAATTTAGGAGCAGAGATGGTGACCTTTCTCTCCTTATCCAGCTCCTAATAAAGTATTGGGCACACAGAAGATGCTCAAAAAATGTACAATTGAGCCACTAGTAGATTTGACTGCAAATTAAAGGAAAGGGATGTTTCAAAACTCCTAACTTAAAGCAAGAGTTGAGAAAAAAAAAGAAAGAAACCAAAGCCACATTTTAACTAACCCCACAACATCAATTCATCTATAACTTCATTCCTGGTAATAGTTAGAAAGGGAGAACATTTTTTTTTAAATGTTCACATTTAAAATCAAACCATAAAGTGGACTTTGGAATCGGACCACATGGCCCAAGGACAGCTGGTTCTGGTATGAATTTGTGGCTGGGGTCACATCTCTGAAAGTTTCTTTCTCCCTTTTGTCTTTTCCATTCTCCCCGGGGCACCTTGGAAGTCGTTCCATATAGCCACCTCTAATGAGCTTTGCAAAATGAGAAACCTGCTGTAGTAGAAGAAAATCTAATAGCAATTGCTTTCTTGTTCACTCTCTCTCTCTCTCTTTTTATTAGTCATTAGCAATGGAGAAAGAAAACACCCAAAGGCAGTAGAAAGGCAGCAATATTTGCACTTGCTTTTTGCAACCCTGTGCTAATGAGGAGCCTCACCATCTCTCATATCCCTTCTTGCTCAATCCCAAAAGACTTCAGGTGCAGCCAAGTCCAGCACCATGCTAGTGTGGCCATTAGCCAATCTGCTGCATAACCAAGGCGAAGTATGCGTACTGTTACAGGACAGTTGGAAATTGTTTTTAAGTGCTCCTCAAAACCAAGGGATGTCAAGACTTAACAAGGGCCTAGGAAAACAAGAACCCAATTAATGAACACAATTTTTGGTCTTTTCACATTTGACATAAAAATGTAACTGAATCTAGTTTCGAACATCCTGTGTCTAGCTTCCCACCTTGTTAGCTACTAGCGATGCTGTCATATGCAATCACATGATCATGCTGAGCTTCAGGTGTGTCTGTAAAAACCCTACCCACACTCACTGAGAGAGGATTTTAAGCTGCACTTCTTACCGTGTCCAATCCTAAGCAACTTCCTTGGCTTCAGGAGCCGCAGTTATCTCATTTGTAAAATGAGGATCTTAACAGTTCCTACTTTTACAGGCTCAATTATGAGGATTAAAAGGAACAATGGATATACACAGCCACGTACATACTTGACGATGTGATGGTTACTATTACTATGGTTATTTAGTTCCCAGAAGAAGGACCAGGCTGAAGCAGGTGTGGTGGTGCATACCTGTAATCTTAGTACTTGAGAGGCTGAGACAGGAGGACCGCAGGTTCAAGGCCAGCCTCAGCAATGTAGAGACTCTCAGCAACCTAGGGAGACTCTGTTTCAAAATAAAAAATAAAATAGGGCTGGGGGTGTGGCTAGGAGATAGAATGCTCCTGAGTTCAATCCCCAGTATGACACGACTTTGGACAAGTTGTTGTACCTTAAGTTTCACTTTCCTCATTTGTAATAGGGACAAAATAATAGTACCAGTGTTGCTGAGCTATCATGGGATTTATGAGGTGATACATTTAGCACCTGATACATCATGCTCTGTGTTCCAAAAAAGTTACCTATTTATTATTATTATTAATGAGAATGTGGTTTAGGGTTTTAAAAAATATGTAGTAAAAATCCCAAAGAATCAACAGTAATAAACATCTCCTGGAACTAATAAGTGATTATGACAAGGTTGCAGGATACGAGTGCACATACAAAAGCCAATTGCTTTTCAATATGCCAGCAAGGAACAATTGGAATTCAAAATTAAAAACACAGCACCGTTTATATTAGCACCAAAAATAATGAAATACTTGGGCATAAATCTAACAAAGTACATATAAGACCTATATGAGGAATACTATAAAGTTCTGATGAAAGAAATCAATGCCCTAAATAAATGGAAAGAGGTTCCATGTTCATGTTCAATATTGTTAAAATGTCAGTGCTTCCTAATTTGATCTATAGATTCAATGCAATCCCAATCAAAATACCAGGAGGTTATTTTGTGGAAGCAACAAACTCATTCTAAAGTTTAAAGGGAAGGCAAAAGACCCAGAATAGCCAACAGAATATTGAAGAAAACAGTCAGAGGACTGATGCTACCTGACCTGAAGATTTAGGATAAAGTTAGAGTCAACAGGACACTGTGGCACTGGCTGAGTAATAGACATGCAGATTAACAGAAAGAGTAGAAAGCCCTGGAACAGACCCACGAAAATCTAGCCAACTGAGTTTTGACAAAGGAGCAAAGGTAATTCAATGGAGGAAAGACAGTCTTCTCAACAAATGGTGCTGGAACAGCTAGGCATTCAGATGCAAAAATAAAAACAACCAAAGGAAAGAAAAGAGCTTGAAGACTCTAGATACAGACCCTGTACTTTTTTCTTATTATTGACCCTGTACTTTTCACAAAAAATTAATTCAAAACCATTGTAGGCTTAAATGCAAAAAAAAAACAAGAAACAAACAAACAAACAAAACCAATTAAACTCCTATAAGGTAATATAGGAGAGAATATCGATAACCTTGGGTTTGATGATGTGTTTTTAGATACACCACCAGACAAGATAAAAATTGGCAAGTTGAACTTTATCAAAATTAAAAATTTCAGCTCTGTGAAAGATGCTGTTTAGATAAGACATGGCTATAGACTGGGAATATTTGCAAAACATTTATTGGGTAAAGGTCAAAATATACAATGAATACTTGAAACTCAACAATAAGAAAATAAACAACTCAATTAAAAATGAACAGAAGCGCCAAACACACACTTTACCAAAGAAGACATAAAGATGGAAAATGAGCATATGAATGTGTGCACGGCATCACATGGTGTTCTGTAGCTGCAAATTAAATAATGCTGAAACACTCCTACCCAACTATTAGAATTGCTAAAATTAAAAAATCGTAACACCACCAAATGCTGGCAAAGATGGGGAGAAACAGGAAGAGTTCATTGCTAGTGGGGATATAAAATGGTACAGACATTTTGGAAGACAGATGGGCAATTTCTTACAAAGTTAAACAGTCATACCACACAGATCAGCAATTGTGATCCTTGGTATTTACCCAAATGAGTGGAAAACACATCCATGCAAAACCCTGAAGATGAAGGCTTATAGTGATCGTATTCATACTTGTTGAACCTTGGAAGCCATCAAGATGTCCTTCAGTGAATGACTGCATAAACGAATTATGGTAGATCCATACAGTGAAATAATATTCATCAGTAAGAAGAAATGAGTTATCTAGCCACAAAAAAGACATGGTTGGATCTTAAATGCATGCTGCTAAGTGAAAAGAGTCTGTCTGAAAAGGCTTCATACTGTGCAATTCCAACCATGCAAAATTCTGGAAAGGCAAACTCTAGAGACAGTAGAAAGATCAGTGGTTGCCAGGAGTTCTGGGAGAGGGCTGGAGGGAAGAACAAATGGGTACTGAGGATTTTTAAGGCAATAAAGTATTTTGTGTGATACCACAAGGGTGGATACAGGGCATTATGCATTTGTCAAAACCGTAGAAATGTACAATGCAAAGTTAAACTGTGGACTTTAGTAAATAAAACAGGTATCAATATCGGTTCATCAATTGTAACAAAGATACTACACTGTGATAAGGTGTTAATAACAGGAGAAACTGGGGGGTATGTATATGGGAACTCTGTACTTTATGCTCAATTTTTCTATAAATATAAAACTGCTTCAAAAATGACATCTATTAATTAAAATCACAATAATATGCACAGTCCAGATAGTTGTATTAAATCAAAATGTTACAGAGTAGGAATGGACAAACTACAGCCCTGTGGTCCATTTGACCCTCCACCAATCTTTTTAAGTAATGTTTTATTGGAACACAGACACACCCATTTATTATTGTTTGGGTCATGGCTGCTTTGGTATTTCACTAGCAGAGCTGAGGACTTGTGATAGAGCCCACATGGCCCACAAAGCTGAAAGTGTTCATTCCCTGGCCCTTCACAAAAAGTCTGCTGATCCTTATCGCAAAATGCAGACTTTAAAACTGGGAAGTGCGTTTGGAAGTTGTTTAGTCCAAGTACCTAAAAATGCCAGAATCCTTACAGCCACATAATCCTGGGAGCAACAGTCTCCTCGTCTTCCATCTCCAGCTAGTATGGACGTGGGTACATTAATCTGACATTAGAAATCACCCTCTCTTTCTTCCTCTGCTATTTCTTTAACCCACCAAGCCCATACTCTCTGATCTAGAAATGACATGTCAAAGTGGAACTCGGGCATGCACTCATTACTCTCAGCATCCATTCTAAACTGCTTTTTCCATTCTAAACTGCTTTTCTTTGGCTCAATATCACCCTGCTTCTGAATTTCCTGGTTCTGACCTTACCCTTCATCCCCCTCACCCCAGCCTCTGCCTCTTAGTTGTTTGTTTTGTGGTACTAGGGATTGAACACAGGGGCATTCTACCTCTGAGCTATACCCCCAGCCAGCCCTTTATAATTTTTGTTTGTTTGTTTTTGAAACAGTGTCTCACTATGTTGCTGAGAGTCTTGCTACTTGCTGAGGCTGTCCTTGAACTTGTGATCCTCCTGTCTCAGCCTCCCAATCCTGGAATTATAGGCATGTGCCACCATGCCCAGCTGCCTCTTAGTTTTAATCTCAATGCCAGATCTAGTTGTCCAAGCTATTGTTCCTAATCCTTTGGTTCCATTTAAATTGAAAAGTACTGTAGTAGGCTAAACCATCACCTTCAAAGATATCCAGATCCTAATTCCTGGAGCCTGTTAATGTTAGTTTCTGTTATGGGCTGAGCTATGTCCAATCCCCCTCCAAAAAAGAAATACCTAATATGTTGAAGTCTTCACAGTACCCACCTCCCAGAATCTCAGAATATGACTATCTTGGAGAGAGGGCTTTAAAGAAGTAACTAATTTAAGACCATTGACATCCCCCCTAATCTAATTTGACTGGTGTCCTTATAAAAAGAGGAAATTTGGACACAAAGACACCAGGAATGTGTATGCATGGGGAAAAGACCACATGATCAGCCATGTGTGAGCCAAGGAGAGAGACCTCAGAAGAACCCAAACCTGACGACACCTCGACCTTGGGGGTGCCAGCCTCCAGGATTGTGATAAAATGGGTCTAAGCCCCCCAGTCTGTGGCATCTTACACGGCAGCCCCAGCTGACCTATACATCTTATATGACAAAAGGGACTTTGAGATGGAGCAATTCCCCCATCCGACCTCTCCATGCACATTAAATCAAGGATCTTAAAGCAGAGAGAGTCTCCTAGATGATATGGCTGAGCCCTAAGTACCATCACATTTTATGTCTCAAAAGACAGGAATAGATGGATATTTGAGTACAGAAGAGATAGACAACCATGTGAAGATGGAAGGAGAGATTGGAGTGATGTGGCCACAAGCCAAGGAATGCCTGCAGCTGGAAGAACCAGCAATGGATTTCTCCTGGGACCCTCCAGACAGAAACCCATCTAATAACTTGATTGGAGACCTCTATGACTCAGTTCTGTTGCAACCTCCAGAATGATGAGAGAATAAATATGTGTGGTTTTAACCACTGAGTTCGTGGTAATTTGTTACAGCAGCCATACAGAACTTATACATGCACTTTCTCAGATAAAGACAATTTTTTATTATTTTATTTTATTTTATTGTGGTACTAGGGATTGAACTCAGGGGCATTCTACTTCTGAGCTATACCACCAGCCCTATTTTTTATTCTTTATTTTGAAACAGGGTCTTGCTAGTTGCAGAGGCCTCACTAAGTAGCTGAGGCTGGCCACAAACCTGGATCCTCCAGTCTCAGTCTCCCAAGTACTGGGATTAAAAGCGTGCACCACCATGCCCGGCTAAAGACCATTTTTAGCTTAGTTTGGTCCCCAGACCCTCCTCCTCCACAGCCACTAGCTCTCGGCAAGCGTCAGAAGCCACTCAGCAACTGTCCTGTTCAAATGAGAGCAGTATGCTGGCATAACCTGCATTTCTAGAAACTCTGTGGGGCACATACTTGGACATCACTAAGTGTGAATCCCACTCCAAAATGTGTTAATCTGTGTGATCGTGAGCATATTATCTCAACCATCCAACCCTCAATTTCCTGACCATCCAATGATGGACTTTCTAGACTTGTGAGGATTTTAAACAAGTAAAAGTGCTGGGCTGGTGATGGATGCCTGTAATCCTAGTACTTTGGAGGTTGAGACAGGAGGATCACAGGTTCGAAGCCAGCCTAGAAACTTAGCGAGGCCTTCCAAAACTTAGTGAGACCTTGTTTCAAAATAAAAAAAAAATAAAATAGGCTGGGGGTATAACTCAGAGATATAATGCTCCAAGGTCCAATCCCTAGTATATATATTTAAAAAAAAGTCATAGGAATGATTGCTATCATTAGTTGTTTTGGGTATTTCTGAGTCTAAGTGGTTTCTATTTCCCAAAGCCTCTGAGGGAACTCTGGTTAGGGGCTTAGTTCAGTGAATTTGGACCAGCTACATCCCTCACATTCTACTGACTTCAGTCCTGCTATTTTTGCACTAAAGAGAGATTGAGCAGCTTAACTTCAGAGAAGCTAAGCAACTTACCCAAGGACACACAGCTAAGTGACAACGCTGATTTAAATCTAAGTCTCCAATGTGCCATCCATCATGCCATGCTGTGTCTCACCAGCGAGGGCTGTCTCTCCAAATCCTCCACCCACCAACAGAGAGCTCCCACCTACCACCCTCCTGCTGAAACAGGTGGAGGTGTCTTCCTGTCCATAAGGTCAGTAGCCCCTCCGTCCCTCTTTGGGGACTCCTTTCCCCGGGGCAGCTCCTCATGGGGAGCAGATGGGAGGACTCCAAGCAGGTGGTGGAAAGCCCCGCATCTCTGTTCCCTTGTGTCAGAAGTGGTGACGCACCTCACAGTCCTCCCTCCCCCAGACCACCAGGAGACCAGCACTTCCCCGGAGTGCCTTCCCCCTCTGCCAGCCGTCCAGGCCATATGGTTAATTAGCAAAAATTTGCGACCACATCTGTGATGCTATTTCTCTTTTTGGCATGTGTGAAGTTAATTACTCAAACCATGGGAAGCTCCTGGCCCTCTGGGAGTGTGCTGGGCGTGGGGGGTCATGAAGCGGGCCTGTGGTTTTGGGGGTGAGATCATGTGCAAAGAGAAATGGTGGGGGGTGAGGTTGTGGCCAGCAACCTGCAGAAGGATAGG
Organism: Glis glis; assembly: GCA_004027185.1. Lineage (NCBI taxonomy): Eukaryota > Metazoa > Chordata > Mammalia > Rodentia > Gliridae > Glis > Glis glis. The sequence goes on from PVJS01047591.1 coordinate 13,900, forward strand.
GCCTTCTGGCGTCTGCATCACTGTGTGTGGGACCCAGTGTCACAAGGGCCTCCACCTGTGACTGTTGGCAAGCATCCTTAAAAAGAGGCTGACCTCCCTGCATGGTAGAAGGCAGGGTTTATTCTCTGATCATACACTGCCCTTATTTTGAGATGCTGTCCTCAGTTTCCTCCACAGAATGGTTCACCTGCAGAATGGAGATTATAAATGTTATACCCATCATCTTGTTAGGAATTCAATAAAAGAAAGTGCATTAAGTATCCATCATGGTCCCTGATATAATGAGAGTTGTTCAGTAAGAATTCATTGAACGAGCCGGGTGTGGTGGTGCACGCTTGTAATCCCAGTACTTGGGAGGCTGAGACCAGAGGATCCGGGTTCACGGCCAGCCTCAGCTACTTAGTGAGGCCCTCTGCAACTTGGTGACTCTGTTTCAAAATAAAATAATAAAATAGGGCTGGGGGTGTACCTCAGAGTTAGAATGCCACTGGGATCAATCCCCAGTAACACACACACACACACACACACACACACACACACACACACACAAGGAATCTGTTGAATGAAGGAATGTAGAAAGGAATGTGTAGCAGAATCAAATAGCAAGTGCATATCAAGACTGGAAAAAGCCTGAGAGATCAACTCTAGTCTAATCCTCCCACTGGGCCTCAGTTTCCTCACCAGTAAAAGGAGGACAATGCAATAACATGATTGACCGGGTTGCTTGAGGATTAAAATACACACTTTGGGCTTGTAGAAGAGTGACTGGGATGTAGTAAACATTCAGGAAATACTGCTGCTATTGCAATAAATAGAAATAAAATGGGAAAATGTATCAGTATCGAGGGAGAGGGTCTAGCCCAAAAGAGCCCTGCAGTATGTCCTGCATGACAACTCGGGCTGTCCTCTTGGTGCATACTGCTAGTGACACAGGCCTGGTGCCATGCTCAGAGTCCCAGGACTCACAGGAGGCACTGTAAGAAGGAGATGGCATCCCCACTCACAGGAACGCCTAGGCTGAGAAGCGCAGCCCAGGGATGCTTTGGCCGATGTCCACAGAAGAGTCTTGTCCACTAGAAGTTCCCTGGGTCTTTCACATACCATTCTGCCAACAGTGCCGAGGCGGAGAGGGCAAATGGAGATGGAAATTCAGTCCACTCTGCAAGTCCAGCTCAGTGCCCACGCAGGAGAATGTCTCCTTTACTAGATGCACACGTAGGCACTGTGTTGGCAGCTGTGGCTTTTGAGATTTCTCTAGGGCTAGTGGGCAGCTTGAGGGCAGGAGAACTTGAAGTCCCAGAACACTGGGGTGGGCATTTCATGAGACCAAGATTGGTGTCTCTCTTAATCATCTCTGTGTCCCTTGTGCCAGGCCCAGTGCCCATCCTAATGGACTTGCAATCAAATACATATTGAATACGCAAGCCATCGTGTATGTGTGTGTGTGTGTGTGTGTGTGTGTGTGTGTGTGTGTGTTTTACTGGA
>PVJS01047592.1:0-15383 GCA_004027185.1 Glis glis
CAAAAAAAAAAAAAAAAAATGTCGCCGGGCGTGGTGGCGCACGGTTGTAATCCCAGTACTTTGGGAGGCGGAGACTGGAGGATCCAGGTTCGTGGCCAGCCTCAGCTCGCGCACGTGCGCTCGCTCTCTCTCTCTCTCTCTCTCTCTCTCTACTTAGGCCCTCTGCAACTTCGTGAGACCCGGTCTCAAAATAAAATATAAAAAATAGGGTCGGGGGTGTAGCGCGGAGGTAGAACACCCCTGGGTTCAATCCCCGGTACCGCAAAAAAAAAAAATGTTGTGCTGATTTCTTCAGATCTCCGTGATTTCAGATGAGAAATGCTCTGTCGTTGGAACTCATGTTCCATTATAAGTAATGTGTTCTTTCTCCCAGTTGCTTTAAAGGCTTTTTTCTTTGTCTTTAGTTTCAGAAGTTTAATATGTCTGATTGCATGAATTTCTTTGGGTTTCTCCTTTTTTTTTGGCACTGGGGATTGAACCCAGGGGCATTCTACGTCCAAGCTATACCTCTAGCCCGATTTTATTTTTATTTTGAAACAGGGTCTTGCTAGGTTGATAAGAGTCTCATTACTTGCAGAGGCTGTCCTCGAACCTGCAATCCTCTTGTCTCAGCCTCCCAAGTACTGGGATTACAGGTGTGGGCCACCACGCCCGACAAAGCATGATAACTTTTAAAGTCCTTGCAAATAACATCTGATTCATTTTGGTGTTGGCATTTTTTAATTGTTTTTTCTCATTCATATTGTGGTTTTCCTGACTCTTGGTATGATGAATGATTTTCTTTATTGTATCTTGGACACTTTGGGTATTATGTTAGGAGCTGTATCTTATCTAATCTTTTATTTTAATAGGCAGTCACCATGAAAGGTTTAACAGATAGGTCCTGGCCTCTTTTTTTAAATTTTTAAACAAAACAGTGTTATTGAGATATAATTCACATACCATACATTTACTTATTTAAAGTGTAAAATTGCTGGGCGTGATAATACACTCTTGTAATCCCAGAACTTGGGAGGCTGAGATAGGAGGATTGCAGATTGTAGAACAGCTTCAGCAAATAGTGAGACTCCCATCAACCTAGCAAGACCCTGTTTCAAAATAAAAATAAAATAGGGCTGGAGGTGCTAGGTGTGGTGACCCACGCTTGTAATCCCAGTATTTAGGAGGCTGAGAGGAGGATTGCAGGTTCGTGGCCAGCCTCAGCAATTTAGTGAGATCCTCTGCAACTTAGTGAGACCCTGTTTCAAAATAAAAGAATAAAATAGGGCTGGGATGTAGCTCAGAGGTAGAATTCCCCTGGGTTCCATCCCCAGTACCACACACAGACACACACATAAAATAGGGCTGGGGGTAGCTTGGAGGTAGAATGCCCCTGGGTTCAATCTCCAGTGCCACAATAAATAAATAAATAAATAATAGATAGATAGATAAATAAAAATAAAGTGTAAAATTCATTTGCTCTTACTGTATTCAGAGTTGTGCATCTATTACTACAATCAATTTTAGAACATTTTTCACTACCTGACAAAGAAGCCATACTATACACTTCTTAGCCATCACCCCCAACTCTCCCACTCATTTCCTTTATCCCTAGGCAACCACTAATCTATTTTCTGTCTCTATAGATTTATATTATAGTATAAAAGTATCTATTCTGGACATGCCATTAAATGGAACTATACATGTTGTTCTTTGTTAGTGGCTTCTTTTACTTAGCATAATGTTTTCAACTTTCATCTATATTGTAGCATATATCAGTATTTCATTTCTGTTCTTTTTCCCTACATTAAAAAATCATTTATCAGACGGGCGTGGTGGTGCACGTTTGTAGTCCCAGTACTTTGGGAGGCGGAGACCGGAGGATCCGGGTTCGCGGCCAGCCTCAGCTCTCTCTATCTCTCTCTCTCCCTGTCTCTCTCTCTCTTTCTCTCTCTACTTAGTGAGGCCCTCTGCAACTTCGTGAGACCCGGTTTCAAAATAAAGTATAAAAAATAGGGCCGGGGGTGTAGTTCGGAGGTAGAACCCCTCTGGGTTCAATCCCTGGTACCGCAAAAAAAAAAAAAATCATTTATCTAGTCGAGTGTGGTGGCATATGTCTATAAAGTACTTGGAAAGCTGAGAGAGGAGGATCACAGGTTTAAGGACAGCCTTGGCAATTTAGCAAGACACTATTTAAAAAAAGGAGGGGTTGGGGGATATAGCTCCTGTCTCAGCCTCTGAAGTACTGGGATTATAGGTTTGTGCCACCACACCCAGCTTAACTATGCATTTTCTTAAATGTCCTTTACCAGGCTGATGAGGTTCTCTTCTATGTCTAGTTTATCATGAAGTGGTGCTGGATTTTGTCAAATGCTTTTTCTATAGATATGATCATGTGATTTTGTCATTTATTAATATGGTGTATTTCATTGATTTTATTCTGTTGAACCAACCTTGCATTACTGGGATAAATCATCCTTGTTTATGACATGTAATCTTTATGTATTTTGCTAGTATTTTGTTGAAGATTTTACATTTCTGTTTATAAATATTGGTCTGTAGTTTATTTTTGTACTGTCTTTGTTTAGTTTGGAATCAGTAAAACTGGCCTCATAGAATGAGTTCAAATGTGTTTCTTCCACTCCTGTGTTTTAGAAGTTTGTTAAGAATTGTTAATTCTTAGCCAGGCATGGTGGTGCACGCTTGTAATTCCAGTACTTGGGAGGTTGAGACAGGAGGATCGTGGGTTCACGGCCAGCCTCAGCTACTTAGTGAGGCCCTCCACAACTTAGTGAGACCCTGTTTGAAAATAAAGAATAAAATATAGGGCTGGGGATGTAGATCAGAGGTAGAATGCCCCTGGGTTTAATCCCCAGTACCAAAAACAAAAAGAACTGTTAATTCTTTAACATTTGGTAGAATTCACCAGTGGTGTCATCTGGTCTGAGCTTTTCTTTTTGGGAATGTTTTGATTACTAATTTAATATCTTTACTTGTTATAGGTCTATTCATATTTTTTATTTCTTCTTGATTTGATTTTGGTAGTGTGTGTCTTATAGGAATTTGTCCATTTTCATCTAGATAATGTAATTTGTTGGATTGCAGTTGTTTATAATTATCTTTATTTCTGTAAGATTGTTATTTCTCACTTTTATTATTGGTTTTAGTAATTTGAGTCTTCTCTCTTTTGTTCTTTGTCAGTCTAACTAAAGGATGGTCAATATTCCTGATCTTTTCAAAGAACCCACTTTTGGTTTCGTTGATGTTCTGTATTGTTCTATCCTCCGTTTCACTTCATTTACTGTAGTCTTTATTATTTCCTTCCTTCTGCTGGCTTTGGTTTAGTTTCCTCTTTTTCTAGTTTCTTAAAGGAAGAGGTTATGTTTTATTTGTAGTCTTTTTTAGAATAGGTAATCTTTTTTACAACTATAACTTGTAATCTTTTTTACAACTATATATTTTCCTCACAGCCCCGCTTTTGTTGCATCCCATAAGTTTGTGTTGTTATCTCAAAGTGTTTTATAACTTTCCTTATGATTTATTTTTTGACTCATTGGTTATTAGGAGGGTGATAACATATTTGTGAATTTCCACATATTTGTGAATTTCCACATATTTGTGAATTTCCACATATTTGTGAATTTCCCCAACTTTTTTTGTTGTTTTCTAATTCCAGAGAATATATTTTGTATGATTTTAATCCTTTAAATATATTGGGAATACTTCATGGCTTAACACAGTGTCTTTCACACAGAATAGTTTATGTACACTTGAGAATAATATACATTCTGCTCTTGTTGCCTGGAGGATTTTATAGGTGTTTCTTAGATTTAGTTGCCTTGTAGCATTGTTCATGTCTTCTTTTTTTTTTATTCTTTTTTTTTTTTTGCAGTACCAGCGATTGAACCCAGGGGCATTCTACCTCCACGCTACACCCCCGGCCCTATTTTTTTATACTTTATTTTGAAACCGGGTCTCACGAAGTTATGGAGGCCCTCATTAGGTAGAGAGAGAGAGAGACAAGGAGAGAGAGAGAGAGAGAGCTAGGCTGGCCGCGAACCCGGATCCTCCGTTCTCCGCCTTTCAAAATACTGGGATTACAAGTGTGCACCACCACGCCCAGCTGTTCATGTCTTCTTGCTAATATTTTGTCTAGTTATTGAAAGTGGGGTATTGGCCGGGCGTGGTAGCACACGCTTGTAATCCCAGTACTTTGGGAGGCGGAGACCGAAGGATCCGGGTTCGCGGCCAGCTTCAGCTCTCTCGCTCTCTCTCTCCCTGTCTCTCTCTCTCTCTCTCTCTCTCTCTCCTTAGTGAGGCCCTCTGCAACTTTGTGAGACCCGGTTTCAAAATAAAGTATAAAAAATAGGGCCGCGGGCGTAGCGCGGAGGTAGAACGCCCCTGCGTTCAATCCCCGGTACCGCAAAAAAAAAAAAAAAAAAGAAAGTGATGTATTGAAGTCTCTAGCTATTATTGCTGAATTGTCTATTTCTCACTTCAATTCTGTCAGTTTTTGCAGTGTATTTTGGGGCTCTTATTAGATGCATATATGTTTATGATTATTATATAGTTTTCATGAATTGATAGATTTGCCTTCTCATAAAATATACCTTTTTGTCTCTAGTAACAATTTTTGTCTTAAAGAGTATCATATTTGATGTTGTATAGGCAGTCCAGAATCTTTTGGTTGCTGTTTGCATAGTATGCCTTTTTCCTTCCTTGGCTTTTAGCCTGTTTGGTCTTTGAATCTAAAGCGTGTCTTGTAGGAAGCGTATATTTGATTCGTGTTTTTCATTTTTTTATTTTGGTCCACTTGCAATCACTGCCTGTTGAGAGAATTTAATCCATTTACATTTAGTGTAATTACTAGTACATTAGGATTTATATTTGTTGTTTTGCTATTTGTTTTCTATGTCTTTTGTCTTTTTTGTTTCTCTCTTCCTCCATTACTACTTCTTTGTATTAAATATTTTCCATTTAGCCAAGTGTGGCGGTGCATGCTTGTAATTCCAGTACTTGGGAAGCTGAGACAGGAGGATCACAGGTTCTAGGAGAGTCTCAACAAGTGGTGAGACTCTCATCAACCTAGTGATTCTCTAGCGAGACCCCATTTCCAAATAAAAATAAAATAGGGCTGGGGGTGTAGCTCGGAGATAGAATGCTTCTGAGTTTAATTCCCAGTGCCACCAAAAAAAAAATTCCATTTAATTATCCTGTTTCTTTTACTGTCTAGTCATGCATCACTTAATGACAAGGATATATTCTAAGAAATGCATCACTAGTTGATTTTGCCCTTATGTGAACACCATAGAATATATCACTGAATGTAGCGTTTTGATGCAATGAAGAGACATAGCAAACATGGGAAGGATGAGGCTGCTGCAGATATAACACTGCATACTGTTTTATAATAAACTTACATTTTAATAAGTAGAAAGAATATACTCTAAAATAACAATAAGTTTGGTAAATGTATGAACTACTAACATAGGCAGTTATTGTCATGATCAAGTGTTATGTACTGTACATAATTGCCTATGCCTTACTTTTATATGATTGGCAGCACAGTGGATTTGTTTACACCAGTATCATAACAAACACATGAGCAATGCAGTACACTACCATGTTTTGGTGGCTATGATGTCACCAAGTGATAGGAATTTTTCAGTTCCATGATTATCTTTTTTTTTTTTTGTAATACTGGGGATTGAACCCAGAGGCATTCTACCTCTGAGCTGTACTCCCCATCCCTGTTTTATTTTTTATTTTGAAACAGGGTCTCACTGAGTTGTGGAGGGCCTTATGAGGTTGCTGAGGCTGGCCACAAACCTGTGATTTTCCTATCTCAGCCTCCCAAGTACTGGGATTACAGGTGCGTACCACCACACCCGGCTCCATTATAATCTGATGGGACCACTGATGTGCATGTGGTCTTTCATTGTTTGTGGCCCATGACTATTTTTTATTTTCCCGGTGATTACAATTAATAACTTAAAGCTAACTCCAAACTTATAGTTTGGAGTGATACCAACTTAATTTCCATAGTATACAAGAAGTTTGTTTTAATAGAGCCCTATTTATTTTCCCTTGCTTCCTCATTCAAATTATATCTTTTACATTATAAGTCCATCAACAGTTCTATAATTATTGCTTTATACAGTTTCTTTTTAATTCAGACAGGAAAGAAGAGTTATAGACAAAAATATATTTATATTGTCTTTTGTACCTACCTGTGTAGTTACCTTGGTGGTGTTTATTTCTTAATGTAGATTGAATTACTATCTAGTGTCTTCTCATTTTAGCCCTAAAGACTCCCTTTATTATTTCTCATAGGGCAACTCATCTTGTGACAAATTGTCTCCGTTTTTGTTTACTGGGAGTATCTAATCTCCCCCTCATTTTGGAAGGATAATTTTGTTGAACATAGGATTCTTGGATGATAAATCTTTTCTTCACTGGGTATACCATCCTACTGCTTTCTGGCCTCTTTTATTTTTGCTGTGAAGTCAGCTGTTTATCTCATTGAGGATTTTTTTTTTTTTTTGGTACTGGGAATGGAACTCAGGGGCATTCTACCTCCACGCTACACCCCCAGCCCTTTTTATTTTTTGTTTTGAAACAGGGTCTCACTAAGTTGTTAAGGGTCTCAGTACATTGCTGAGGCTGTCCTCGAACCTGCAATCCTCCTGTCTCAGCCTCCCAAGTACTGGGATTACAGGTATGCATCACCACACTTGGCTTCATTGAGGATTTTGGTGCAATGAATTGCATTTCTCTTGCTCCTGCCAAGTTCCTCTGTCTTTGTGTTTTGATGGTTTTAGTATCACATGTCTAGGTATAATCGCTTTGAGTTTTTCCCACATGATATGTGTAGATTAGTGTTTTGTATTGAATTTGGGATGTTTTTAACCATCATTTCTCTAAGTATTATTTTTTTACATATATGTGTATATATGTGTATATATGTGTATATATGTATGTACATATATATAAAATTCTGAACAGGGTCTCAGTAAGTTGCTGAGGCTGGCCTTGAACTAGTGATCCTCCTGTCTCAGCCTTCCAATTACTGAGATTACAGGCGTGTGCCACCACACCCGGCTTAATTGATCCATTGTTAAGTTTGCTGCTTTTTTCTTCTGCCATGCTATGTCTGCTGTTAAGCTACTCTAGTGAATTTTCATTTTTGGTTATTGTACTTTTCAACTATAGAATTTCCATTTGGTTCTATTTTTAAAAATTATTTCTAGCTGGGCATGGTGGCACATGCCTGTAATCCCTGTACTTAGGATGCTGAGACAGGAGGATTGCAGGTTCAAAGCCAGCCTCGGCAACTTATACCCTGTTTCCAAATACAAAATAAAATAGGGCTGGGGTGTCGCTTAAAGGTAGAATGCCACTGGGTTCAATCCCCAGCACCACAAAAAATTATTTCTGTCACTTTATTAATAATGATTTAATCCCTATTTGGTAAGAAATTATCCTCATAGTTTCCTTTAATTCTTTATGTCTGGTCTCAGTTCTTTGAACATATTTACAATGAAGTCTTTGTCTAGTAAGTCCAACATCTGGGCTTCCTCAGGAATAGAGTCTATTCACTGCCTCCCCTGCCCTCTATATGGGCCATATTTTCCTGTTACTTTTGTGTCTGATAATTTTTTGTTGAAAGGTGTTTTAAATAATATGATATGGATACTTTGGAAATTAGACATTCTTCCTCTCAGGGTTTGTTGTTGCTATTTATTTTGTGACTTTCTGGGACTAATTCTATAAAGTCTATATTTTTTTGTCCTATGTAACTGCTGGAGTCTCTGCTTGGTTAGCTTAGCTATACACTAAAATTGAGCAAATTTCCTTAAATGTCTTGAACCAGTAAGTCTCCCAGCCTTTACCTAGAGGCTATGAGTGTGTGTTTGTGTGTGTGTGTGTGTGTGTGTGTGTGTGTGTTTGTGTGTATGTGTGTGTGTGTGTTGTGGCATCCCTGCTGTGCACCAGCAGTTTACAGTTGTGCCTTAGCCCTCATTTCCTGCTTGTACAGAATATCCAGGTCAGGCAGTGGTGAGCGACTAGGGCCTTCCCAGGTCTCTCCTGGGTATGTGCATGCCTTCCAGAATCTTGGGAATATCTTGGAGTTTTCCTAAACTGTCTATGAACATCTCATTCCCTAGATTTTCCTCATAAGTTTTTTGTTTGTTTTTTGGTACTAAGTATTGACCCCAGGGGGATTCCACCTGCAAGCCCTTTTTTATTTGAAGACAGGGTCTCACTAAGTTGCTGAGGCTGGCCTCAAACCTGTGATCCTCCTGTCTCAGCCTCCTAAGTACTGGGATTACAGGCATGCACCACCAGGCCCAGCTACTTTTAATTTTTTTTTTTTTTTTTTTTTTGGTCTTTGTCTTGTTGGCTCCATGTCTTTGGTTATAATGCCCTGGGGATAGCACTGCTTATATTGGGGGAGCTCTGGTTCAGGTCAAATAAAGATAAGCCTTGAGAATGGAGCTTTTCAAGTGAACTGGTAGACAGGTTAATAGGTTTTTGAGGATGCTCCTATCTGATCTGCTCTTATCTATAAGTGGCTACTGGGCTGCTGGGGCTCTTAAGGTGTTTGCAAGGCTGTAGGTTTTCCAGGATTCCTGAGTTGAGAAGAGGAGAATGAGGCAAATTAAAATGCCACAAAATTCGCTCCACTTACTGAGAGTCAACCATTTTTCTTGTATAAACATTCCTTGGATTCTTGTAAGCCTTTAATTTTCAGAGTTCTGAAAAAGTTGATCTTGACCACTTTTGCCAGTGTTCTTGTTACTTTTATGGAGGATCAGACTTTTGGAAGTCCCTATTCTACCGTACTGGAAGTGCTCCCCGCCCCCGCCTTTTCTTATGTTTATGTAGTAGGAGGGGCTCATGCAATACATTTTAGTATATTTGTTTAGATCACTGACAACTCTGAGATTATAATTATGCTTTTTTTTAAAAAAAATTATAAGCCAGGTATAGTGTCACACACATGTAATTCCAGTACTTGGGAGGTCGAGACAGGATGATCACAGGTTCTTGGCCAGCCTCATCAACTTAGTGAGATCCTCTTCGACTTAGTGAGACCCTGTTTCAAAATAAAAACTAAAAATAGGTCTGGGAGTGTAGGTCAGAGGTAGAATGCCCCTGGGTTCAATCTCCAGTAACACACACACACACACACACACACACACACACACACACAATAAATAAATGAATAAATAAATAAATATGCTATTATTTCCCTATATTCTGGATATTTCCTTAGTATTTGCTATTCTCTTCCACTTTGAGACTTTTTTTTTTTTATCAAAACACTCTTTATTATCACCCCTATAGTGGGACTACTACTTATCCACTAACATTCATTCTGATGTCATTTTCTTCATATAGCCGTTTTTGGGCCCAGGGATGTGATTTTTACTTGAAATCCTTTGTTCGTACCTTTTGTATGAGCCTCTTCATATTTCATCATGACATGTATGGATAGTTTCTTGTCTTCTCCCTCTCTTAGTTCTTTGAAGGCAAATGATGAGCCATACTTATTTGTATGCTCAGTAAGTGTTTAATTGAAACGTAGGAGTAAGGTTCATAGCTAGAACATTCCACATTTCAAGTATTGTTACTGGGGATTGCATTTTATTCAATATTGAACTGATGGAAGTATTCTACTCTGAAAAAGTTCAATAACAATATGTGGTTATACATATGCATATCATACAACTATCAGAAAGGTGCAAGAAGATTAAATAATAATGCAACTCAATTTTGCCCATAGAAATTGTTATAGTAGTGGTTTCTGATGAAAGACTTGATGTCTAGCTTTTTATAAAGAAGATCACAGAATGTAAGCTCTGAGTCATTTTGGGTCAGAGGCATAATTTCCCACAACAGAAATGGGGAACCTATTTTCATGGGAGAGTAACTGTGCCAAAGGAAAACTGCATTGGTTAAAAAAATAAAACACAGGAAATGCAGAGTTACATTAATTTCTAGCCTCTGTACAGATCTGTTATCGTGTGTGTGTGTGTGTGTGTGTGTGTGTGTGTGTGTGTGTTACTGAGTATTAAACCCAGGGGCATTCTATCTCTGAGCTACACCCCGGCCCTATTTTATGTTTTTCTTTGTAACAGGGTCTCACTAAGTTGCAGGGGGCCTCACTCAGTTGCTGAGGCTGTCTGTGAACCTGCATCCTCCTGTCTCAGCCTCCCAAGTGCGAGGTGTGCACCACCACGTCTGGTGTCGGATCTGTTATCTCTTAAGACCAGATCTAGCTCTCTGTTCTTAATCTCATCCAGATGAGGTTTATGGAGACTTGCAGGAAGTGTGCAGATACGCTTATGCTCATTTATCCAAAGAAGGCCCAGTGCATGCATGGACTTAGGGTTTTCTCCCATCATTCTAATTAGATAGGAGATGGTCATATTAGATAATTTTAGGAAAAATATAATTCAAAGCCAGGCATGGTGGCGCCTTATAAATAATATTAAACTGTCTTAAATTCACTTCATTTGCACCATAATTGCTTCACAATTACTGGCCTTTTTTTCATGCTAAGCCTGATGTCTGAGAAGCATCATTGTAAGAAATCAGCCCTGGATTCCAGCTTGGCCGACAATTTGCCAAGTATCAATACATTAAGTAAATTATTTATCTCTCAGTTTCCTCACATGTAAAATTATTCTAGAACAGAAGCGTTTCTTTCTTGCAGGAAGCATAAGTGATCACAAAAAAGTAAGATTCCGATTCATACATCAATGGGAGTGTGAATTGATAGAGGCAGATGAAATAGATTGTTTAATAAAGAGAATGGATTACAAGAGTAAAAAAAAAGGTGAACTTTGTATCTCTTGTCTTTGTAAATATAGTCAAGCCATATTATAACACTGAAATCAAAGGAAAGGACCAGTGTTCTCACCCTAGGAAAGTTTTTGCTACCCGGGGTCTTAGTGAGGAAGTTTTAATGTGGTCATTCAATGCATATTTATTGAGTGCTTGATATGCATATAGCATATTCTATTATAAACTATGGAGAAGACTGAAAAGGATAAGATATAATAAGTACCTTCCAAGAACTCACAGCTAATTACACTCAGAAATCCAGTTGCGGTCATAATTAACTTCCTGGCAATTGAAAATCCATTACTTCATCCAAAGTTCCTACTTTTGAGGAGCTCACAATCTAGTGGAAAAACAGATAATTATCCATATAATGTAAGAAGTAGTATGAAAGAGGTAAGTATAATGGCACGAGAGAGGGCTCCTTAGGTCATGTGTGGCAGCGAGCTGTCAGGAAAGCTTCCTAGAAGAGGCGGCATTGAAGCTGAGTATTGAAGGATGAGTGGGAGTTACTAAGCAGAGAGATGTGCAGACCGCACGGTGAGTGTGGAGGCTCGGGGGCAGGGATGCTTCAGGTTGATGGAAGCAGCATTGGGTGAGGGGGAGAGAGAGGAGAGTATGTGGGTGGGGGGTGATGGTGGTGGGGATTGGGTCTGGATCATGAAGGGCCCTGAATGCTATGGTGGTGAGAGTTTTCTTTCAGAGAGAAGTAGGAAGTCATTGAAGGCTTTTAAGCAGGGGAATGTTACATATATTTTGCATTTTAGACCACTTCTGAAACAGTACAGTGAATGAACTCATTGAAGGAAGTCAGGACTCAGAGTCAGGGAGACCAGTTAGTAGGCTTGAAGTTGTTCTTATGAAAAGGCACGAGGGTGAGGATAAAAGCCAGGCCAGCAGGGGAAAAGGGAGGGGAACAGATTAAAGAGAGATAAAAGAGGAAGAAGTGGCAGGACTTTACTAGTTACCTATGCAGAGGTTAAGGGTGAAGCTGCATAAAGGTTTCTAGGATTTTAGCTTGGGAATCCAAGAGGAGGTGGTCCATTGACCAGCGAGTGGGAGAGATACTACGGAAGCTATGTGCATTTTGGTGTTTGTTGAATGCGACATGCCTGTAGGACAGTCAGATAGAGTTGTTCCTTTGCCTTTGAATGGTCTGAGATTTGGGATAGAAGTCTTGGTTGTAAATGGATTTGAGAGTCAATCAAAAGATGAGAAGGGCTGGCTGTAGATAAAACAGGATGAGGATAATCTTTTGTTACTGTGTTTTGTGATGTTTGCTTTTTTTCTGTGTGGTATTGGGGATGGAACTCAGGGGCCTTCTACCTCCCCAGCCCTATTTTTTATTTATTTATTTATTTATTTATTTTGCGGTACCGGGGATTGAACGCAGGGGCGTTCTACCTCCGAGCTACATCCCCAGCCCTATTTTTTATACTTTATTTTGAAATCAGGTCTCACGAAGTTGCAGAGGCCTCACTAAGTAGCTGAGGCTGGCCATGAACCCGGATCTTCCGGTTTCCACCTCCCAAGTACTGGGATTACAAGCGTGCGCCACCACGCCTGGCTCTAGCCCTATTTTTAAAATGAATTTTTTATTTGGGAACAATAAAAAATAGAGCTAACAACCCCACCCCTATTTTTTAAATATATTTTTTATTTGTAAACAGGGTCTAGCTAAATTGCTGAGAGCCTCACTAAGTTGCTGAGGCTGGCTGTGAACCTCTGGCGATCCTCCTGTTTCAGCCTCCCAGCTACTGGGATTAGAGGCATGCGCCCTACCACATCTGGAGTGATGCTTGCTTTTGAAACATACTAAATTTGTATACATAATTGACCTGTTTTTTTTTTCTCGGCTTTCTATTTTGTTTCATTGATTGCTGTTAGCATCATAACAGTTAAAATATTTTTGTTAAAAACCCGTATTATCTATAGGACTCTTTTTCCCCCTAGTCTTAGAAAAACTGTTTTCCCCCTGCTGTGAATTTTATAATTATTTTGTGGATTCAAAAAAACAAAATTCAGCCGGGCGTGGTGGCGCACGCTTGTAATCCCAGTACTTTGGGAGGCGGAGACCGGAGGATCCGGGTTCGTGGCCAACCTCAGCACGCATGCGTGCGCGTGCGCGCGATCTCTCTCTCTCTCCTCTCCTCTCTCTCTCTCTCTGTCTCTACCTAGTGAGGCCCTCCGCAACTTCGTGAGACCCGATTTCAAAAATAAAGCATAAAAAAAAATAGGGCCGGGGGGTGTAGCGCGGAGGTAGAACGCCCCTGCGTTCAATCCCCGGTACCACAAAAAAAAACAACAATAACACACCAAAATTCTTTTGGGTTAATGATTGAAATTGCAAAATTCCCTCATTGCTTCCAGATTACCTTGCTTCTGTTTACTTGCAGTTCCTCGTTTCATTTTTGAATAATTGCTTTGCTTCTGATGACCTTATAGGTATTTCCAGAAAATTTAGGAAATGAGGTTTCACTAGTTGCTTATTCATCTGTAAACCTTATCCACTCTTCACGTCCCCACTGTATTCTAGAAGATGAGTGGGCTTTAATTTGTGCTTTAAAGGAGCTTATAGTCTAGTGGAGTAAACTAACCACAATACAGTGCTATGAGTGTGCAAACCAAGATGTTTTTACCAAGTGGTTTGAGGTTGCAGAAGAGGGAACAGTTGATTTGGGGCTGGAGGATGGGAAGAGAGTGGCCAGGAAAGGGTCCACGCCAAAAGGAGCATGAGAGAGGCCGGGGGAGGGGCTGGCGTGGGTGGGGAGTGGTCCCAGAGGATGCTGGGAGGTAGAGGTGGAGGACCAGGAGCCGGCGTTTGAAGGGGCCACAGTCCCTGTTCCTCAGAAGTCCTTCTGCATGTGACCCCTGGCTGCAAGAGCAGCACTGTGAAAGGGAACTTGCAGGTGTGCCTTTTCCTTTTACAGTCTCTCCCTAGTCTTTCTTCTTCCTTTCATAATTGCTGCTCCAGTTACTTGTGAAAAAGAGTTTGATTATCATCACCCCTGTTTTATAAATGAGAGAACTGTGTTAGTCAGCTTTTTGTTGCTGTGATAAATAACAGAGAAAAACAGTTTATAGGAGGAAAGATTTATTTTGGCTCAGGTTTCAGCCCATAGTCAGCTGGCTCCAAGGCAGAAACATCATGGTAGAGGAGCATGCAGTTCTACCATGTCAGCTTATGGCTGCCAGGAAGCAGAGAGAAGACAGGCTGGGGACAAGAAATGCCCTTCCAGGACATACCCCAGTGACCTCCTGCCTCCAACCACACCTTACTGCCTACAGTTCCCAGCATCTCCCAGTCCTCCATTCAGCCATCAGTGGGTTAATCCACTGAGGGGGTCAGAACCCTCAGGCTCTAATCACTTCCCCAAAGCCCCACCTCTGAACATGTCTGCAGTGGGGCCCAAGCCTTCAACACATGAGACTTTGGGGGACACACCGAGATCCAAACCATAATAACTATTGTTCAGTGATTTATGTAGTGTGATCTGACCAATATATTAGTCAGGTCTTCTGACTTTTAATATATTAGGCTTCTTTTACATTAATTCAATGCCATCTTTTCTTTTTCTTTTCTAGTTGTGTGTGTGTGTGTGTGTGTGTGTGTGTGTGTGTGTGTGGTGTGCTGGAGATTGAACCCAGTGGCATTCTACCTCTGAGTACACCCCCAGCCCTATTTTTAAAAATTTTTTATTTGGCCGGGCGTGGTGGCGCACGTTTGTAATCCCAGTACTTTGGGAGGCAGAGACCGGAGGATCTGGGTTCGCGGCCAGCCTCAGCTCTCGCTCTGTCTCTGTCTCTCTCTCTCTCTCTCTCTCCTTAGTGAGGCCCTCCACAACCTCGTGAGACCCGGTTTCAAAATAAAGCATAAAAAATAGGGCCAGGGGCGTATCGCGGAGGTAGAATGCCCCTGCGTTCAATCCCCGGTACCGCAAAAAAAAAAAAAAAAAAAAAAATTTTATTTGGAAACAGGTTGTCCTCAAACTTACGATTCTCCTGTCTCAGCCTCCCAAGTACCTGGATGACAGACATGTGCCACCATCCCCAGCCTCTTTTCTAGTTACTTTTAATTCTGAAAGTTATGACGTTGGTAGAAAAATGACATAAACTTGAGTTACTGAGAGTCTATAATTTGAACAAATTTGTTTTCTTTATGCTCTTTGTCATGGGTGGTTTAAACATTATAAATTTGAGCTTGAAGAATCTAGAAGAGGAATAGGTTAGCCAACAGTGAACTTATTTATAGGTTTGAGGAGGTTGTAACTTGGTAACTTTAAGCTTTTAATTTTGTTTTAACTTTTTACTATGAAAAATTTCGAACATACCCCCAAATAGATGATTATATTGAACCTTTAAGAACTCATCACTTAGTTTTAAGAGTTAACTCAGGCCGGGCGTGGTGGCGCACGCTTGTAATCCCAGTACTTTGGGAGGCGGAGACCGGAGGATCCGGGTTCGCGGCCAGCCTCAGTTCTCTCTCTCTCTCTCTCTCTCTCTCTCTCTCTCTCTCTCTCCTTAGTGAGGCCCTCCGCAACTTCGTGAGACCC
>PVJS01047593.1:0-15380 GCA_004027185.1 Glis glis
ATTTTTTGCGGTGCTAGGAATCGAACCCAGGGGCATTCTACCTCCGAGCTACATACACCTCCAGCCCAATTTTTTTATTCTTTATTTTGAAACAGGGTCTCACTAAGTTGCGGAGGGGCCTCACTAAGTAGCTGAGGCTGGTCACGAACCTGTGATCCTCCTGTCTCAGCCTCCCAAGTACTAGGATTACAAGCATGTGCCACCACGCCCTGCTCCAGAGCACTTTTAAAAGTAAAGATACCTGAGTCTTTCTCTCAAAATTCTGAGTCAGTTGTCTAGAACAAGATGCCAAAAACCTAATTTTTTTTTTTGCAGTACCAGGGATTGAACCCAGGAGCGTTCTACCTCCGCGCTACACCCCCAGCCCTATTTTTTATACTTTATTTTGAAACCGGATCTCACGAAGTTGCGGAGGGCCTCACTAAGTAGAGAGAGAGAGAGAGAGAGAGAGAGAGAGAGAGAGAGCTGAGGCTGGCCGCGAACCCGGATCCTCCAGTCTCCGCCTCCCAAAGTACTGGGATTACAAGCGTGCGCCACCACGCCCGGCCAAAAACTTAATTCTTAATGAGCCACCTGAAGTGTTCCATTCTTTCGATGCTAGAGAGCAAGCTTTATTTGCTATGTGTAATTTATTGCTTGAAATAGCATTGCTTTATAGACATGGAAGTGCAACAACACTAAAAATTTGCCTAAACTTACAAAGCAAGGAAATAGCAGAATCAGAAACCTGAGAGAGGAGCCAGGCATGGTGGCGCACGCCTGCCCTCCGCAACTTAGTGAGACCATGTTTCAAAATAAAGAATAAAAAATAGGGCTGAGGGTGTAGCTTGGTGGTAGAATGCCCCTGGGTTCAATCCCCAGTACCGCAAAAAAAAAAAGAAAAGAAACCTAAGAGATCCTGAACCTCCAAAACAAAAGACAACCCAAAGTTAAGTGGCATGCCAGAGGCATGTAAGATTTGAGGGGAAAGGGAAAGTTGAGGTTCAAGGAAGGGAAAGTAAGTAAAAAATCAGAAGGGACTCAAAGACAGATTTTTTTCCAGCATCTCAATTTTGCCTAGGGCCAGTTCCACTCATGCTAAGGCCAGCAGAAGTATATCAGCATAAATAAGGTAAAGCAGTTTCTATAAATGTGTCAGAAAAAAAACTTGAAATTATACATGCAACTAATTGCAAAGACATTTCTTAATGGCAGCCTCCTCTTGCCTTTCCAAATTAATGAGTCAGAAAAGCACTGCTCTCAATAGCATCTTGAGAAGTGGGCAAGCCCCCCTCCTGGGCTCCCATTAAACAGAGCTCAAGGACCTTCAGCTAAATGCCGCAATGTCCTCCATTTTAAAAAGTCATCTTCAAGCTGTAAAATCCCATGCACAGACTCCTTCCTCAAATCCCTTTTGGTCCCAGAAGAAAAAGAGAGGTGGGGAAAAAAGATGAACATGTATCATTTTTAGTAAAGTGTTTTACAAAACTGGAGGTAATTCATTCAAAAGACATTTTTTCCCTTGAAGAAAAATGTCCTTTTTATTGATGAATACCAATTTATGTAGCCGGATGTTGTGGCACACACCTGTAATCCCAGTACTTGGGAGGCTGAGACAGGAGAATCGCAGATTCAAGGCCAGCCTCAGCAACTTAGTGAGACCTTGATTCAAAATAAAAAAATAAAATAGGGCTGGGGGTATAGCTTGGAGGTAGAATGCCTCTGGGTTCAACCTCCAGTATCAAAAGCAAAACAAAAAAAAATAAAAAATAAAGTCATGTATTTAAAGGTAGAAAAAAACTATTGTATGCAAGGATACATTTTCAACAACACTTCTTGCTGACCAGTGTGTGTGTGTGTGTGTGTGTGTGTGTGTGTGTGTGACCTACATTGGGGAAGAATTAATAATGAACTAATTTTCTTTTTATAACATGCAATCTCTGAACAGACCAGGTCAGGTAGGCTCCAGCTATCCCCAAATGAAACTTCAAGTTGAAGGCCAGGGCGGCTGCTGAAGGTTTGCATTCTGCAGAGCCTTGCCTTTTAAATGAACCAACAAGGGCCCACCTGTGTTTGTTACATGTCCCTTGGATAATTAATGCTGGTAATAACATCTAAGTGTTAGCACACAAAGCACCTGGATTTTCACTCGCTGTACACATTCTAATCACATCAGCCACCCAACTCTCCAAATGACCTTCTTCAAAACAATGACCGTCTTTGAAACCTCAGAAGCCAACTTAGGAGGAAGCGGCTTCCCCGATTCAGTTGTGGCTGA
Source organism: Glis glis (assembly GCA_004027185.1). Classification (NCBI taxonomy): domain Eukaryota; kingdom Metazoa; phylum Chordata; class Mammalia; order Rodentia; family Gliridae; genus Glis; species Glis glis. The sequence goes on from PVJS01047593.1 coordinate 2,258, forward strand.
GCGGTTCGTAAAGCTAGAGTGGCACCAAGTGGTCAGGATTGGAACTGGGCGGCCAGGCTGTGCAGGAATCCTCTGGCCAGGTTGCCTGGGTTTCAACTCAGTTCTGTCCCCCCGGGTATGGGGAGGTTGCAGTGCATCTTCCTCAAAGCAGGTGGCCAAACACAGGGAGGAAAACCAGGACAGCGCTGATGACTTAAAGGTGACTCAGAGACTCACATCCATCCTAAATTCTTCTGAATTTTAAGGAGGCCTATCCTTGAATGAACACCATAGAGACAGAAAGCAAGAGGTTGCCAAGTGAATCACCTATTCCACATCATTGTTTAGAATGTTTGCATTAAATATTCTATTTATAGTAAAGTCTCTCTGTGCCACTGTGACTCCCAAAAAAAATGGTGAGAAATGCTGTCTCCATAGTACAGATTAGAAAGAAGGGAGAGACTTTTAGAGAACAGGATAAGGACTCTGACTCTTCAGTCTCCTGTTGAACTGCTGGACCAGCGTCTCCTGCTGTCTGTCAGCTTCTCGTGGCTCCGACCATTTTGTTTCTCTCTCCTACACACACACACACACACACACACACACACACACACACACACACACAGTCTCCCCTGAGACTGGTGTCGCTGCTGCATATTCTGATGTTCTCTTTTTAAAAATATTTTTCTTACTTTTTTTTTTCTTCCTGGTTTTCCCCCTAATGGCTCAGACTCAAATAACTTGGGTGGCTTCAAAGACCAGTATCAGAAAGGGCTTCTCCCTCCTGTGGCTTCATATAATTATAGACATATCATTTTCCCACAATGCTGCAGCATCGTTAATCACTTCAAATACAGAGAAAGCCAGGCAAGCTTGGCTGTGAACAGAGAGCTCAGGGTCCCATTTCAATTTGTGATTATATCAATAATCTCAAGACTGTCTTATGTGAACTAACCCATTATTTCTAGAGACACTGGAAGGAAGCGACTCAAATCATATAGGCGTGCCCTAGCTGACACAAGGAATGTATGTTTGCATGCTATAAAATTCCAGATGACACTGGTCAGCTGCTCTGTCCTGCATTTCTAAGTGGCAAAAAAAGGCAATTTTGTCCTCCCTGTCAGGATGTTCACAAAGAGAATGGTGACAATCTCTATCATTAAAACACAAATTATCTATGGATCTCTCCCACACACAGCAGAGGACAGCATGAATTTAAACTGCTTAGATATCAGAACGAAAACAACAACAAATTAATCCTGATGTACTTTTCTAAAATACCGTATTGTAATTTTCATGCTGGCAGCCCCTGTACCCTGAGACCACAGTCAAATCTTGTAGCAATTTCACAGATAATCTTATGGCAGATTGGAAAGATTAGAGGAAGCAAAATTTCTAAAGAAATCATTTCATAGAAAAAAAGGAGCTTAACATGAATATGGTCATTTGTATTGATTATTTCTCATGAATACACCTTCAATCTGAGCATAGAATAGTGTCCAAACAGGAATACACCTTTATTTTCCAAATGAGGATAATAAATAAGGAGGAATAACACAAACTGCTTTGGTCAAACAGTGGAATCACAAGGCTACAGCTAAGACTATGCCTTAGCTGGGCCCATTGGCACACACCTGTAATCCCAGTACTTGGGAGGCTGACACAGGAGGATTGCAAATTTGAGGGCAGCCTCAGCACCAAAAAAAAGTGCCTTGAAATAGATTGATTTGTTCCAAACATTCTATTGATTGCCTATTACATACCAGGTGCAGTGTCCTTACGCTGGCAAATAATGCTTCTGTCCTCGTGGAGGCCACATCCTACTTAGAGCTATGAGGATTATGCTGTCTAATGATAATAAATTAAGCTGGGCGTGGTGGCGCATGCTTGTAATCCCAGTACTTGGGAGGCCGACACAGGAGGATCGCAGGTTAGCGGCCAGCCTCAGCTACTTAGTGAGACCCTCCACAACTTAGTGAGACGCTGTTTCAAAATAAAGAATAAAAAATAGGGCTGGGGATGTAGCTCAGAGGTAGAGTATCCCTGGGTTCAATCCCCAGTATCGCAAAAAAAAGATAATAAATTAATGTAATATTTTAGCAGGTAAGGATAAGTGCAATGAAGCAGTATAGCCAGTTACATGTCTACGTTATGATGACAGGTACACCTCTATATAGGGTGAGGTGGAGGAATGAAGTAAAGGAGGGAATCATGAGAGGCGTACAGCAGTGACACTGTGGGCACATGGGGCGCTGAGCACCCAGGTATTCAGGCAGGAACATGCTATGTCTGTCCAACAAACAGCAAGCAGGTCGGTGTGCCTGGAGCGTCATGGGCAAGGGGTGAGGAAGTGAGTACAGGGAGACTATTAGGACCCAGCGGATGTAAGGATTTACTGACTATGGTGAACACATTGGATTCTTTCTTCAATGTAACAGGAAGCTATTGTAGAGCAATGAGAGAAAGCAAGATGATCGTATTTATGATTTTGAAAGATTATTAGAATAAGACAAGTTAAGGGATTATTATGGTATTCCAGGAGAAAGGGAAAGATGATTTAAATAGAGTAGTATTGCTGGGCATGGTGGCACATGCTTGTAATCCCAGTACTTGGGAGGCTTAGACAAGAGGATCGCAGGTTTGTGGCCAGCCTTAGCCACTTAGTGAGGCCCTCTGCAACTTAGTGAGACCATGTTTCAAAATAAAGAATAAAAAATAGGGCTGGGGGTGTAGCCTGGAGGCAGAATGCCCCTGGGTTCAATCCCCAGTACTACAAAATAAATAAATAAAGCAGCATTAATGGAAAGGGAAGGGAGAAGAAATTCTTTCTTTAGAAGGTGTTTTTTTAAATCTCAAACTTCTACTGCAGAATTTAGTTATTCTCTTCAAAAAGAGAAAAGGAAGTCAAGAGGTAAAACCACATTCAAGTTCCTTAGGGCTGATAAAAGCTATCCCAACATCTAGGTCACTGCGCCAGCCCTTGATTTCCTACCTCAGCAATCCAAAATATGGTGCAGGGACACCACACAATCTTTATCATTTAGTAATCACATCAGAAAAGGAAAAAGGTAAGAGAACAGGAATAAGGAAAATTTTGCCCACTGTAGTTCAGGGAGAAATTGAGACATTCTTCACTGACTTGATGGATTAGTCATACTGAGGCAGGAGTCAGATCATTGCTGATTTAATTATACCTGTAGCTGCCAAACTCAGCTACATTGAGTCATAATGTTTTTCCTACAAAGACAGTTGTTATCCAACTGATCTACCATATTTAACACCTTGCATTTTAATTTTCCTCTTACTGATATCACTAGGGTTGTGTTGCTTTTTTCAAGGGTTCCCAGCTGGCCATACCTGTAGTCATGACCCAAATGAGGAAGCCATTTGCCAAAGATACCCTTTTATCTATTAAACCACAGCATGCAACGTGTCACAAACAGCTGAATAAAAACCAAAAAAAAAAAATAAGCCTCAGGTGCCTAGTGCATCATCCTTCAAAAACTGGGAACACTTTAAATGGCAGAGCAGTTTGTTCTCAGCTGTTTATTTGTACTGTGAGTATCTTACCACATTCAATTTATTTTTTTAAAAAATACTTTAACATATTCAGATTTGTACCTACCAAAGATCACTTGCCTTTCAGAAGTATCTTGGGCTTTGGAGAAAATACAGCTTTACTCATTTGGCCAACCATCAATTTATTGAAGTGTTATTAAGCCTCCTGGTTCTGTAAGGTCTTAGCCTCAAGGTGCTTTGTACTGGAGATATGATGGTGAACAAGACAATATTCCCTAAAGATTATTGCAAAAAAAATTTTGAAATCCTATTGGACTCATTCAAGCATTCCACAAATATTTATTAAGTACCTATTAGGTGTGAAAGACTTGCAGGATGCTGAGGATATAAGAGTGAGCAAAACAGACAAGATCCCTGTTCACTTAGTCTCTCTTGCCTAGGAGAGGAGTAAAAAATGAACACCTGTTTAAAAGACCAATACATGGATAAGTCATGCTAATAGGAAGTCTTGCTTATATAATGGAGAAGATAAGCATTATGAAACTATGAAGGAAAGAATAATTTCAACTTGGTTAAATTTGAAGTGAGAGTAAAAGGGAAGTAGGATTTTCTGGGAATATCGAGGGGAGTTTGCTGAAAGGTGTGAGGGCAATGGATGTTCACAATCAGATGTTCATTTCAGGATTTAATTCTATTATAATCCAACAAGGAGTACCAACAGGAAAAAAGAATGGAACCACCCAACAGCTAGCTGGGGATGTCTTTGAGTCCATTTGGGGGCCAGGGTTATTAACCAACTGTCAGGGCTACTAAGTGCCTGTTCCTCACCTTCCTAGAAACTAGGTGCTTATCAATTGCCTTCTACTTTGGCAAAGGCAAAGAACAAGGGTCATTGTGAGCGGCTCATTCTTGACCTTTCACGGTGGTTGAAATTAACTGCCCTGGGATAATAGCCTCCAGATTTAAGACTATACCAAATGTTACTTTCAAAACAGTTATGCAAATAGGGCTTTAAATATATGCAGATTTATGACTAATTCCTTAAAGGTAATGTTTTTTTTTAAACAAAACCTCCACTAAATGCTCAGAGGAATTCATCATATAAAATAAAAAATAAGAAAAAAAGCAAACAATGGGCCTCTGAAGTTGTTCGTAAACAGAGTAATGCAGCTTGTTCTACTAGAAATAATAATATAAGCCCACTGATTTCTTTTCTCACATAGCACATTTTACTGAGCTTTCGCATATATCAGAAGGCAAAAATCAGTCTGCAATCTGGAGCACTGGCACACAGTAGATTTCATCTCCTTTTGCACATATAGGGCCTCATGCTGTGGAATTAACAACTTTCAGATTGTTCTAGCGCAACCATTGAGCTGTTGCATTTGGATGTGATGTATATTTTGTAATTTAAATAAAATGCACTTAATATTGATTTTTTCCATCCATATTCAGTATGCCATCCAAACTACAAAATATACTGATGATTTTTTTAAAAAGTCCCTTCCTGAGCTTAAAAAAAAACCTTCTATGATTCTATATGACATTCCACTTATACTCAGTACAAATTTGCCACTCCCAAATTCCACAGCCTTTTAGAGCCCGATCAATATTTATTGATAATTTTTAATATAAAAAGTTATTCTCCAGATAGTAACCAAGCATATTATACAATGGGCTTTTTGAGATTCAGCAAAGATATAGAATTAATTTCTTAGATAGATAGTTACTGAATTAGTAAAGTTTTGGCATAAACCAAAATAACAAATTTTCCAGGAGTCATAAATATACTTCCCATTAGTCAACAGACTGAGCATAATCAAAGGTACTATGTTCAAGAGAGCATTTCTCTGGGCCATGGAACCATAAGTAACAACTCCCTAAAAATGCCTTAAGGATCTATGGAGTAGAAGGACGTTTTCAAAGCAACTCAATGACATGGGCAAACAAATGAAAATTTTGCTAGGCATTAAAAAGTATCTCCATAATTGATTTTGATGAAATTTTTTATAATCCTATCCATAGATACATGAGCACCACCACTGTGGTGGTGTGCTGTCGGTCATGGTTGGCTTTATTTGAGGTGGTGTGATTCCACGAAACCACTCAGAAAGAAAAGACAAATAATGTAACAATTTCCTTGGAATCATCTCTATTTTTTTGCACCAGAGATGTAAGTCTCTCAGTAGTCCAAGTACAAGAAATGATGCTCACACCCTTATTTACAACTATAGTTTCTTTCTGAGTTTTAGATGAACTGAAGTGAAAATTTTTATTAAAATGCAAAAAAGCCACATTGCATAGCACAGAGAAGCAAAAACCACTTGCTCTAAAATGAATCTCAGAAAAAATTTATAATTTCCTGATAGATCTTTCCCTGTCATCTTCAAAGACTGTCAGTGAAAGTTTTATTTTCATCATTTTTAAGCAAAAAAAAATCCTTAATCATTATCAAAAGAATTTAAATTTGAGATACCCATCTGTTGCAATTTTTAGAGACTCCAAACACCCCTCATACAGAGAAACCTTGGTTTTGAACTTCAGTGATTAAACAGTGGTCTCCTTTGTACAATCTGCTTATACTGCTGTTAGATAGCAAGTATTTTAATGCCAACCTTCAGTCAAGAGCCTCTTGTCCTACAAGACACTCATTATTCAAGAGAAAAAATTTTAAAAATGAAAGAAAGGAATCTGTGTGCATGCAAGTGTTTTATGTTGTATTTTTTAATCTCCAATTCAGAGGCTTTGCAATCACCAGAATCATGATTTTTTTTCCTCTCTGAAATAATAAAGAGAACACTTAATTATCATCTCATGGTCATTTTGCTTACTACGTGCAGATTGCAAAATCCAATAACAACTCTGATGAAAAGCATTTCTTCATGGCCACAACCCCTTTACACCTGGACTCCCGCTTTCAGAAGATGATTATATGGTTGCTACAAGAAGGTCACCACGCAAGGCCAAAGTCACCATCCAGATGCCTGAATTCCTCAGGAGTGTCTTACTCACATAATACAGAATGAAAGGCTCCGAAGGACAGAGTGGCTTATAAAAGAGACCATTTGAAAACACCCATTAGTGCTTCGAAAAGATTTTAAATAACATAACACTACAATGAGGTGAAGGTAATGGATTGACATTCTAAAATGTTAACCAGCTTGTAGTTGGAATTAAAAATAATGATGCAGGGAGATGAAACTAATATTTTACAGTAATTTTCACTGAAGTAAATGAGACAAGGCTTGCATAGGAGAGCCTAGGAAGAATATAGAATTCTACCCATCAATTTGCTTCAAATGACAGCATATGTTGTGTTTTATTTTGAATTCTCTGATAAATTAATGTTTATCCTGGGATCAATGGCTCTGGGTGAACGGCAGATTGCTGCAGCAATTGCTTTCTTACCAGGAGAATTATCTTAAATCAGATCTCCTTTGTTTGATGAGACCTAAATTGCAGGGGGAATATTTAAACATCTAAGGAGAAAATCCATAGATAAGCTAACACATGGCTTCAAGATGCATTTAGCAGAACTAATTGTCTCTATTATTCTTTTATTCAAGAAGCTATAGATAGACAGAATGTATAAGTCAAATAGCAAAACACTCTATCATTATACATTCTCTGATAAGGGACAGTAGGCCACCAAAATAGTATGTTTCCTTCAAATGATATGGGAGTGCTGGGGCAAAGGAGATAATTATGTCTGTGGCAAATCTAGCTAAATAACTAGATTAAGAATAAAACTCATTCCTTGTGCTGTGTTAAGTTTCTGTGAGGCTAAGCGAATCATGGGAGCTATCTCTTTTGTATAGTGTCTGTGGTCACAAACGCACTCAAAGCTCAAATGTACCAAGAAGGCTACATTTACTTACCTGTGGGAAAGTAACACACACCTACAGGTTGATTAAAAGAATATGGCAAAAAAAAAATAGCCTTGGTTAAGATCTCAGCCCCTGGGGCAGACATTCCTGCATCTGAATCCTGCATTTGCTATATTATCCCAGAAAAGTAGTAAGCCTCTCTAAAGCCCTTTTAATGAAATTGGTTAGCTGGGGAATGGCGAAAATATATAAAGTATGGAAAAACTGTCTCGCCATCATATGCCTGTCTGCCACACACATCTCAAGCCACTCCAGCATGGCCAATTGTCTCGCCAGTCCACTGAAACCACTTCCCTGAGTTTGTCCTTGTCACTGAGCCCAATGGCTGCATTCCCAGCCCCCCTGTTCCAATAGGATGCCTCCCAGCATCTAACTCTGCTGGTCATTCCCACTTCCAGAATCCCCTCCTTCCCTCTGCACAGAGAGGAAAGCAAACACTTTTACAAAAGAGAAGCCACGGTGGTCCCAGAGACAGTAGATGCCTGAGTTTCTTTTGGCTCTTAGAACCTGGTTTTTGGTCACCCTGACTTTGGGTTCTGTGAATTTCCCTTTGAGTTGCCTTAAAAAAATCAGAGACTGCATGCAAATAAAAGACAGAACTGTCTTCAAATAAACTTTAAGTCTTTCTCTTCAATACCAAACACTGAGAGCCCTCCCCACCTTGATTTCTTAAACTTGGGGAACAGAGGAGCCGCACAACACATGATTTACCAGGCACTGAGAAGCAGTCAAAAGAAACATAAAAGTCCTGGGCTCACTGTGAGCCATTCTGAAGGCCCTGCACCAATTAATTGGTGTCCCTGGAGAGTTCCTTCCCAGGTCAGGGGCTGGCATGAAAGGTTGCCTTGAATTTAGAGGAAGCTAACTTAGGACAGCCCCGGGCCTGAGATATTTCTTCACCCCTTAAGAGACTTATTTAAAATAAATAGCCAAGGCTTTGTCTCTTTGCCGTAGCCTTCCCTATTATGAGCTGAGGTCAGGACAAATAGCTCATGTCCTGACACACAGCGAAGGATGAAATGGTCCCTTTGAGGGATCACTAAATCACACAACCCTCCTGGCAAAGGACAAATGGAGTTTGCCATTCGCCATCGGCTCAAACAGGTATCAACAGGCCTTGGAATCGAACCTCTTATGTTTCTGCTTTGCTCCCGGCCCTTCTAACTGCCCCTTGAAGAGATCACTCCCTCTCTCCCACACCCTGGCTGCACCTCAGAGCAGGGATTCAGCACAATCTTACTGCAAATTCTCCATGGCCGTCAGTGCTAAGACAAAGACTGACAAATTACACTCCTTACATTAATTTTCAAGTACATTTTAAAGCACATGCCTCTGATGAAGTATTTTGAATAGTGCTGTGGATGTCAAGGAGACATTTAAAATATCTCACTCATAATTTTTGAAAATCTTCCTCATTCAAAGTTGTCACAGCGTGACAGCTTAGTTCTGTTTTGAGTATATTCTTTTACAATGTACTACAAACTGATTGAAAAGCTGACAAATCTGACTTAACCCAAACAAGAATCTTTAAATCGATTTGATTGAAAAGAATGTTTAATGAAAATGCATATACAGATATTATAGCTAGCATCCAACTAAAAAAAAATCAAATTACACAATTAAAATCTTTACTGAAAATACACTTCTACCCAACCCCCAGGAAAAAAAATCACTCCACTATCTTTTAAAATAAAATGCTGAAGATATTAGAAGTCACTTTGATTGACTCTTCATTTATCTCTCTAGTTTTTTATTTAAAGAAAAATCCAGGATTTCCTGCATGCATCTTTAAGCAAAGTTTTATATAATGATTGTTCAACTCAACCACTCTTTTGAATCCAATGATTAATTCTTTCTTGTACAAACAACTTTGAAGAAAGAAAGTTAAGCACTGTAAAGAGGTTATTACAGTTCTTCTCCAACCCAGGTTGGAAAAGTAACCTTATGGTTATTTTATACAGAAAAAAGAAAAAGAAGGGATCTATAGCTACATAAAGTAAAAGAAACTGATGGTGTAATGCAAGAGGCCACCATGAGTTAAGGTTTTAGTGCAATGGGAATTGTACCCAAACATCCCTACCACGAGCAAGACAATCACATACAATCCCCTGATATCAGCAAAGCAAAGGAGGAAAGCTTTTCTGAAGAACTAGTTGGAAGGTTATCTCCCAAATTATTTTTTTTTTGTTTTGTTGTGGCTAAAAGTACCCACTTCGTTCCCAGCATCCTTTCTTGCATTAAGTCCACATCACTAATAAGTAGAGAAAGAATCAACCATAACATAAGGTTAAAAAAAAATCTGCCAGAGATGAAAAAGTGGAGAACTAGGAAGAAATGAGGGAATAAAAGAAAGAAAGAGCAGAATCAGAGCATCCCAGCAACATGCCACTTCAGGGAAAAAAGACACAGAAACCCTTAATGGTTTTGTAGGAACCTGAGGATGTTGGGAGAGGAGACCCCATTTCTCTGAGGACAGCTAAGTAGGCCAGAAGCATCTCAGAGACGCCCAGGTATTCAGCTTGGCACTATATTCCATATGGCATGAATGGAAAAGACCAATGCCACGCCCTCTGGCCTCGTGGATGTATAAACCATGTACTTTTTTGAGTTTTTCAGAACATCCTTTTCCTAGAAGCCCACCCAGCAACAGTTTCAATGACAGGGACGAGACTCCCCCATCAGCTTGTTCTCCAGTGGTCCATTCTGTACAGATTTCCATTATAGGAAGCTCTTTGCCCTCCTCAGGTAGAACCTAAAATAGTTCAAAGACAAGTCCAGCCTTCATGTGACCCAATTTTGGTCCACAAAAAGCATACAATATCTGTTTGGCCACTAGTGAACATGCAGTAAATTCCTAAATCAACTTTCCAGTGACTCTCAGGACTCTACCCTGTATGACATGAACGAGCCCCACAGTCCACAGTGGGCCAGCTCTAGGCTCTCCTAGAAGTCCCACTGAAGGCTCTGACTCTTAACTAGGCCTAAGTTAAGGGGCTTCCACCCCACCTGCTTAGAGAACCATGGAGAAATTGGACTATTACTTCACAAGAGAGATAAGGAAAAATAGATCTAGAGCACAGAAGATCTCTTAGGGCATCTCTCCTAAGAGCCCAGAATTTTCAGGAATTAAGATTTGGGTCACTCTATTAGGTTAAGAACTATGGCCCACTAAGGAGCTTGTTGAGAGCAAAAAGTACAGAATGGATATGAGAAGGTAGTTAAAAGGAACAGCTGTGCCCCACGACCAGCTCTAGAAACAAGGACTATAACTGTTACCATTTCATGAATATTCTCTTCTTTTGGACCATTGTATATCATTGGTACATGGTGATTTCATACTGAGGTTCAGTGAGATAGGAACTATACATGCGCGCAGCACTTGGTGTGTTTCCCTCCGGATCCCACCCTGCTCTCGCCTCCTCCCATAAATGTTATTGAGGTTGGTGTTGGTAATTTCATTCTTCTTTATTTTGTTATGACTATGTCTTTGTGTGTGTGTGTGTGTGTCTCATTTATCCCTTTATCATGTAACATAGATTTGTTGTCCTTATATCATATCATCTAAACACTGTTAGCTTTCATCATAGCATTTAAGCAACAAAACATCAGGAGAAGAATAAACATTATCGAAGATCCTTGTATCCTCTTACAGGAAAAGGTTAGTTCACTGTTAGTTGTTCACAGAAGAGTTGTATCATGTTGGGTCTAAGTATAACCTTGTCCTTGTCTTTGGAGATTGATGTATGATTTAAAGAGATGCATTTGGGTGCCAAGTAGACAGAGGGAAAACTCATGGCTGATTTTATGTGCCAACAAGGCTGGGCCATGGTGCCCAGATATCTAGCCAAACATTATCTGGGATGTTTCTGCAACAGGTGCCCTTTGAAAGAAATTTACATTTAAATAAATGGACCTGGAGTAAAACAGACAGGGTGGGCCTCTTCCAATTGGATGAAGACCTGAGTAGAACAAAATGCTGACCTCTTTCAAACAAAAGGGAATTCTCCAGCAGACTGCCTTTGGACTTCATCTGCAATACTGTCTCTTCCTAATTCTGGGAGAATGATTTTGAAATCAAAGTACAACACTTTTCTGAGTCTCCAGCCTACTAGCTCCCCCCATTAGATTTTGGCAATCCAAAATCACATGAGCCAATTTCTTAAATTAAGTCTCTTCATAAATCCCCCTCCCACACACACACATCCTATTGGTTTTGTTATCCTGTAAAACCCTGACTAATTAACAATTTAGCATAGCATTCTCAAAAGGAAATCTCTTTACCAAATCTTTTTCATATCTGACCCCATCTTATAATGTTAATTTGACCAAAGGCTTCCTTGCCCCTTAAACAGGCTGTGTTTCAACGTGTGCCTCACTTAGGGAAGGAACATATGTTACATTCTTGTACCTTTGAAGGATTTTACTGTGACATCCTATTAGAGGTGCTGATGGGGCAGGGAACAGGAGAAGACCAATACTCAGGTCAAGACCTCAGAAAGAAAGGGCCTCACAACTAGAGATAAAGACCCAGTCTGCAGTTAGCAGTGGCAGCATGCCTAGAAATCAAACCAACAATTCACACATTGTGGGAATCAGCTCAGGACAAATGGTTTAAGCTACAGGAATCCCAGTTCACCTGGATGGAAAGTTTCTTTAATTCTCTTCTTATAGTAGAAGAAATAAATAAAAAGAAAAAAAACATGGAAGCAATATAAAATTAGTTTTGGAAAACAAAGAAAGTTACATGTTTATTCACATGTAAGTCATAATGGGAATTTAGGCTCTTCTGATAGTTCATGGAGACGATTTTGAGTAACTATAGGTTAACTGATATTCTTTGGCTATAATAAATCAATTGCAATATAAGTTAATCATGAATATATCATGGACTCATAATAGAATGTGGTAAATTATGAGACCCTAACAGATCATTAGCAACCATAGGTGAAACATGATTAAATGGAAGTAGAGCCACAAATTGATCAGGACTGGTACCTGTATATCAGCCTCTTCTAGGATTATTTAGAAATGTCTAAATCCTTGGAGAGAACAAAATGTAAGGAAATACCAGAACTATACTGTAGTTATAACTGTATTTTTATTATGGTATATGGGTATATAACATATACAAATGTATATACTTATAAAATATCCATTATATATTCTTGAGGTAAGAGAGGTCATAAAATTCATCTGTCTTCCAATATTAATAATCCTTAAAGTGATTGATAGTAGAAGTTGACATTTTGAACACTGCCATCTTTTGAGCAGTCCAAATTGACAGCATGGGGCCATAGTTAAAAGCACATATTCTAGAGGTTTATAAACTCTTTCATTTATTAATAATGTGACATTGGGAAAATTATGTATCTTCTTTATGTCCCATATCCTAATGTGCAAAATAAGATAAGTACCTACCTCATTCAGGTGTTATAAGCATTAATAAAGAGATTTAATATCTATAATGCTGTTAGAATAATGCTGGCATGTGAGTACTGCCTAAAGATCTGTTAAACAAAATAACATAGTAATGCACATTTACATCATAATAAATTGTGCATTTGTTTTATTTAGATAACATATATATGTTAGAAAAGATATGTATGTACCTACACAAATATATATATTTAACGAGTTTGAAAAACTATAAATTTCATTCATTTTCATTCTCCTAAGCCAACCACTTTATTTCATTTTCATGTTCAAAGAGAGGAGAAAACTTAATTGCAGTGTGTGTG
>PVJS01047594.1:0-15384 GCA_004027185.1 Glis glis
CTTTATTTTGAAACAGGGTCTCACTAAGTTGCGGAGGGCCTCACTAAGTAGCTGAGACTGGCCGCGAACCCGGATCCTCTGGTCTCAGGCTCCCAAGTACCGGGATTACAAGCATGCACCACCATGCCCGTTTTTTTATTATTATTATTTTGAAACAGGGTCTCACTAGGTTGCTGAGGGCCTCGCTAAGTTTCTGAGGCTGGCCTCAAACCTGCAATTCTCCTGTCTCAGCCTCCCAAGTACTAGGATTACAGGCACGTGCCACCATGCCCACCTTACTCCTTTTTTTATGATATCCTTTCTACCCACTATTCAAGGCTCAACTATCAATTTTACACAGTAGTTTTTCACTACTCTGAAGTTAGTGGCTTTGCTGAAGGACTAGAGGATGAAGTAACAGAGAAGAGAATAAAAAAAATCCATGAAGCTCAGGGATTCTATACTATAACATTATTCATGCTTTGCTCAAAGCTTTCCAAACTTGAGTAAAATACAAGGTTCCATAATGATGTCTCTATCCCAATACAAACCGACAGACTAATTAATATACCATCTTCCTCCCCAGATCTTAGTCTCTATTAGGAATTAGCTCTTCAACTGTATATTTCCCTACATAACTTTTTATTAAGTTTGTGCATTCTGCAGCTTTAAAAAACAATTGGCATTTACAAATCAAATCGTAGCACACAGTAAGTCTGGGAACCATGTGTTTGAGAGAACAAATGCTTCTCACTCAGAGTACACCAAGTCATAGCTACAGATAACCCACCATTCACAATTGCTAGTATGTCAGACAACACCCATTCTTGTTCACCATACAATGGATCAATAATAAGTGCTGAAAACATTTTGAGCCTTTCCTTTATTTTCATAAAATGTTGGGAAAGTTGGGATGAAAAACAAATAGTCACTACAGATATCTCCAGACTTCAGCCAAGTGTAATTGGGGCCTTTCCTTCTTGTCTAATGTGTGTGCTGCTGGTCAAGCTGATTCAGAGTTGGGTATTTCTCAGCTCTCACATTAGCACTTAAGTATTCACTCTCAGGCTGCTGAGCTTGCCTCCACCACTGGCAACAAAAGTCATTCTGCAGAAGACGGTCCTTCCTCCACCTCCCTGCTGTTTCCAGTCTCCTTCAGGGCTGAAGTCGATTAGCCACGGGAAGGCATATTTCACTCAGACCCTGAAGGTGTGTTTAATGTCTTCAAGTGCAAAGCCCTGCAGGTTTCACAGGATGGGTATCAGCATGTGGAAGACACATGAAAGCTTCCATAGTAAAAATGCAGTCAGCACGGACAGCAGTGCCAAGCAGGAGATACGAGAAGAGTTCTGGGGCAGCTGGGCCAAACACATGAAAGGCAAACTAGAAAGGGCACTGAGTCTGGCAGTCAAGCCAGAAAACACAAAAGTTTGAGTGGGCCTGGGAAGGGTGGAAGGCGAAGGAGCATTTATGAAGAGCTGGGCAGTGATTATTAATGAATAAGGCAGGTGCTTTCAACAGTAGAGGCACCAAAAGACCAACAATCAAGTGCACATAGAGAAGCATTCAGAAAGGACCTTTATTTGGAAATATTGCTTGGAATCTGTTTCAATCGCCCACAAGTATGAGAAAATGCCTTAAAAATAGTTGGCACTGATTGGAAACTTTTCAAAGAGCTTTGCCAATCTGGCCAAAATCAATGCCTCTCAAGGAAAAGCTAATTTGTTTTTTCTTTTTTTATTGGGGGGGGAGGAGTGTATTTATTTATTTTATATATATACTTTTGTAGGTGTATTATAGTCTCACATCATAATGTCATTCAGAGTGATAGTGACATACATGCACACAGCACTTGGTGAGCTTCCCCCTGCAAAAGCTAATTTGATAAGAAGAACATAGAAGAATCTAGGCAGAATATGAATTCACATATCAAATCATTTCTCTAAACATACACACACACATATGTCAATATTTATGAGACTTAAAAACTATATGCCCAATTGATATTTACAGGTTTTTATGAGTATTTTAGGCAAAGACAAAGTCTGTATTCTAACTCACCTTTTACATCCTCTGGAAACCATCCTCTATGACTACCGCACAATATCAATATTTCTGCTACTCCTTTTAAAAGAGACCTGTTACAATATTCTGTTGATTACAATTTTTATTCTTCCAGTTACATTACTAGTTTTTATTAAAATAAATGATTATAAAGTTTACTATTTAAGATACTTCCCCCTAAAATGTCCATATCTTTAAGGGCTTTTATATGGAATTCACATCTCCAAATAAAACAGCAGCATCCTCAGCTTTCCTTATAACTCTCACCTTAGGTTTACCAAAAAAAAAAAAAACCCACAAAATATCAGCTGAAAACCCAAAATATCAGATGGTGCACACCTATAGTCCCAGTACTTGGAGGCTGAGACAGGAGGATTACAGGTTCGAGGACAGCCTCAGCAACATAGTGAGACTCAGCAACCTAGCAAGACCCTGTTTCAAAACAAAATATAGAAAGGGCTGGAGGTGTAGGTCAGAGGTAAAATGTCCCTGGATCAATCTCCAGTAGAAAAAAATAAAAAGCAAAATATCTCAGGCAAATGTCTGCAATCATAACTTTTACCATAGAGAAAAGACATGCTGACACTTGATCATTTTCTCATAGCCTAGTCTTTTCCAATGTGTCCAAAGATGACCCTCAAAACCCTCCAGTTTTGACGTGGATGCCACTAAGAACCATCACTCCCTTTCACAGCACATTCTTCCATGTCCACTGAGGCAATTCCAATTTTCCGATATTATAATTTTATATTACAGACATAGTATGATTTCATTGGTGTTTTCTGTTTTTTACCTTGAAAAAGTAAAGAAATACATTGAAATCAGATTAAAAAGCAAGTGAATAGCTGGGTGTGGTGGCGCACTCCTGTAATCCTAGGATGTGGGAGGCTGACACAGAAGGATTCAGATTTGAGGGCAGTCATAGCAACATAGCAAGACTCTCAGCAACATAGGGAGACCCTGTTTCAAAACAAACAAACAAACAAAAACATAAAAAGGGCCAGTGGTGTAGCTCAGAGGTAGAATGCCTCTGGGTTAAATACTCTGTACCACCACCAAAAAAAAAAAAAAGAAAGAGAGAAAAGTGAATAATGAACATGCCTAGCCCCACCAGAGTTGTGAGGATTAAAGAGGGTAAAACATGACAATACCTTCTTTTTTTTTGGGGGGGGGTACTGGGGATTGAACCCAGGGGCATTCTACTTTTGTGCTACACCCCCGGCCCTATTTTTTATACTTCTTTTGAAACCGGGTCTCACGAAGTTGCCGAGGGCCTCACTAGGTAGAGAGAGAGAAAAAGACAGGGAGAGAGAGAGAGAGAGATGAGGCTGGCCATGAACCCGGATCCTCTGGTCTCCGCCTCCCAAAGTACAGGGATTACAAGCGTGCACCACCACGCCCAGCATGACAATAACTTCTGATGTGATGCTGAGTATACTGAAGGCATTTGATAATTCCCCTATTATTTGCTTTTTATAACACTTTTATATGTATATTACTTGAGGCAGTATACTATAGAATATTTTCTTTGGAATAAGAAATCTGGATTCAAACCTTCATTCTGTTAAATGATCTTAGCCGAGCATTCAATTTCTCTCTTTGTGGTTCAACTTTGCTTATAGCCCAGAGGTGTGGTGATTACTGAATGTAATCACACACTTAAAGCCACTCACCCAGGCACTGGCCCAAGGTGGATGCTCAATAAGCTATATCTATTCTTCGTATTTTTCCCTAGTGCCCATGAGGTCATTATCTGCATTTTAAGACCGAGGAAACTATAGGTAGAGAAGTTAAGGGATTCCAAAATTTCTAGAGAAAGGATGAAGAAGATGAGATGAGCATCTTTTGACCCCTGCGCCACTTCTCTGCCGTGATGACATATCCTTCCACTTCTGTGCCAGTGGAGGGATAGAGTCATGATGATCTGGATACATAGACATCATCTGGGCTACATTCTCCACTTTCGACAAAACCAATGGACTCTAGTACACTAGATAGATTCAGCACATTAAGACATTTCATTCAATAAGTTAAAAAGTCCACAAACCATTTAATGAGTGAATTTAATTAAGGTATATGTTCAAGGGAGAAAAAGTCATTAAAATTTCTAGTCTGCTGTGATAACAGAGACCTGAGGAAGAGCAATGTTGACTCTTTTTTTTTTTTGTAGTACTGGGGATTGAACCCGGGGGCATTTTACCTCTGAGCTACACCCCCAGCCCTATTTTTTATTCTTTATTTTGAAACAGGGTCTCACTAAGTTGCGGAAGGCCTCACTAAGTAGTTGAGGCTGGCCGCGAACCCGGATCCTCCAGTCTCAGCCTCCCAAGTACTGGGATTACAAGTGTGTGCCACCACGCCCGGCTGTTGACTCTTTTAGACAAGTTTTGCAGTCAACTGATGGGCTATCCTGTGAAGTATCATTCAGATTGGTTGGTTGGCATCATAGTGCTAATTATTTAGATTTTATATAATTTTTCTTTTGGTGGTATGCTTTTTATTCCAGATTTCTTCTCCAGTTTAATTTTTCCCTCAACTAATTTGGATGCAAGAATCTGTAACTAAATTGCTTTCAATATAAGGGGGCAAGTAAATATCATTCTTTAGGCACCTACTATAAACTGGCTCCCTATTCAAGAATAGTCTTACTAAATTCAATGAAGTAGCATATGTAAAACACTCATTTTTGCCATCATTTTAAATCTAGTATTAGATGTAAATTCACTGATTAGACAGATAGTCAATTTCCCCAACAGAGATGTCAAATAACATGATATAATGGCAAAATCCAAGTATCCACTATTGATTCACTAAAACGACCGAAACACATCTATACATCATTCTTTAACACAACCTTCTCACTTTTATCATCAGCTCATAAACTACCTCAGCATGAGCCATGGTCAAATAAATCTTCATATTTTAATGGTTTCAAAAAACTGTCCAATGCATAAACTGAAGTTAAAAAATATACATCCATTCCTACTAAATTACACTACAAGCATCTAACTCCCAATGGAAGAGCTAATTGAGCACCTTTGGCTATATTTAGACCTAGATTGATAATCGTTTTTTAACTGTGCTCATTTCAGGCTACCACCAGATTCTTTTCTTCCTTTTTTCTCTTTCAATAGCGACAAATGCTATGGGCCAGCTCTGTTACAACTTACATGGATGACCTTGGAAAAGTCCTGTCACCTCTCCAACCTCAGCTTTGTCACCTCTAAAATACTGGCATTGAAAAAGACCTTAAGGGACATTATTTAAACTCCAATGCTAGCTGGATGTGGTGGCATACACTTTTAATCCTAGTACTTGGGAGGCTGAGACAGGAGGATGACAGGTTCATGGCCAACCTCAGCTAATTAGTGAGGCCCTCCGCAACTTAGTGAGACCTTGTTTCAAAAATAAAGAATAAAAAATAGGGCTGGGGGTGTAGCTCAGAGGTAGAATGCCCTTGGGTTCAATCCCCAGTATCACAAACAACAACAACAACAACTCCAATGCTCTTGAGTTTTACCTACCTCTGAGGAAGTCAAGCATAAAATATGGAGGTCACTGGAATTCTAACCCCACTTTGGGCCCCCTATACCCTTTTTAGGGCCTGAGTATCCCATTGCTCTAAGACTTCACAAACATACTTTATAGGAATGTTGAATCAAATAACTTCTCCTAGGTATTATATGGTATGGAGCATACAAACAAGTCAATGCTTTGAGTAGCATTGATGAGGATCAGTTTTGGGGTCAAATTGACCTACATTTGAGCAAGGTGTGGCACTCAGTTGGTCTGTGATCTTGGGTGAGTCATGTAATCTCTCCAAACATCAATTTTCTCATGTGGTGGCTACTAATATCTAATTTTGGGTTTAGGGATTAAATGAGAAATTGAACATAAATTTCTTAATATGGTGCCTGGAACAAGGCTCCAATTAGCACTACTTTATTTTTTTAAAATTATAATAGGTATTTTTAACCATTTTAAAGTCAAACTAATAAATATATTCTTGCCTCATGGGAGGCCCCCACCATTTGCCCCAATAAATATTCTGGTCTCTCTGGTATTATGCATTTGCGTGAAACCTTGGAATGAATGAGTTGTTGTGGGAGGACTCACCTCCATGAATGGTCCTTGAAGGTGGCAGAGAATGGTCTCGTAGAACCCTGAATATAAGCTAGAAAAATATATTATTTGAGCTTTTGGGTCTCAGAAGACCTGTTTCCCATTTTACTATGCCTCAACATTCATTCAGCAAGTGGGGAATGAGCTCCTACTCTGTGCCAGCAATCGTGGTCCCTGCCCTCATGGAATGTATGTTTTTACAAATAGTCAAGAAAATCCAGCGAAGTAGGTGCGATGCACACATCATTGATAAGACCACTGTAATAGTGAAATACACGGAAGAGACAACTTCCCTGTTGCCAACTTCAGGGAGAGGTCTCCTGGGGACATGAGGAACTCATCCTAGGACCCAAGGAAGTAGAGGAGGTTTGTTCCTGGGAGGAAGATCAATATAGTTTTTTATTTTTACCATCCAAGATCCTCCTTTCTGCAAAAGATAAACTGAAAAAAATCACTGGTATAATTCATCTCAAGTGATTGTCCATTCATGTGTTTAATATATCGTTATCAGGTAAGTTCTACATTCCAGGCTTTATTCTTGGAAACATAGCAAGACAGTAGTGAACAAAGGAGAGGAGTGTTCTTTCTTAAAGCTGAATTTCTAAAGCAACAGATGTACAATAATGAAACTAAGGTTAGTTATCAAAAATTTTTATGTGACAATACAGTTAGGGAGGACGTAGGGCAGTTTTGAGAGTAACAGTCAGGAAAAGTCCTGCAGGAGGTAGCCTTGGAGTAGAAATTTGCCAGAAGTGTGTCAGCCTTACAGGTACCTAGAGAAAGACCGTGCCAAGTGGAGAGATTCGGATGCCGTGGCCCTGAGGCGGGAATGTGCTTGGTGTTCAAGGAAGCAAGGCCATGTAACTGGGACACTTTGTGTGTGCCATGCATGGTGCCAAGCAATGAGAAATCGAGGGCAAGACACAAGGCTTGGTACTCACAGAGCCTAGGAACTAAGTTAGACAGAGTCTGGCAGACAGAGACCAACATTAACAGAATAAAAATTAATAATGTGAGTTTTAAAACTCTGAGACAGGTTCTTAGGACAATGACTGCACATGTTTGGTAGAAATTAAAAAGTTAGACAATTTGTGGCAGATCCTTCTGGGAAAGATAAAAATGGACTTTGCCTATTTCCGTGGATTCTTTTTTTATTTTTTTTGCAGGGGGGGAACTTAGTGGAGATTGAACACAGAGGCTTTCTACCTCTGAACTATACCTCCACCCCCCTCCTTTTATTTTTGGAACAGGTTTTCACTAAGTTACTGAGGCTGGCCTCAAACCTGCGATCCTCCTGTCTCAACTTCCCAAGTGCTAGGATTACAGGCATGTATCGAGCTATTTACATGGATTTTGAGATCTCAACAGCATAGAATACACATACCAGGTTTGCATCAAATAACTACTTCTTTACCTATAAGTATGTGACCATCTGCATGTTATGGACCGAATTGCACCTCCCCATGCATGTGTTGAAACCGTAAACCACCATGTGGAGGGGGGTATTTAAGGCTGAGAGAGACTATGAGGATGAAATTTTAATCTGATAGAACTGATGTGCTTATAAGAAGAGGAAGACACATCAGCACACTCCCCTGCCACCTCTGTGTGCTGGGAGGAAAGGCCAGGTAGGACACAGTGAGAAGCAAGCCTTCTAAAGACCAAGAAGAGAGGCCTCGTCGAACGCCAGCCCTGCCAGCACCCTGATCTTGGACCTCTAGCCCCTGGAATGGTGAGAAAATAATTTTTTGTTGTTTAAGTCACTCAGTCTGTGGTGTTTTGTTATGGCAGCTGGAGCTGTTTTTTTCCTAAGAGCTGCTTCAATTAGCTGCCTTGGGTCTACTGATGAATCATCTGCTCTTACATCCATGTGAGCAGTGGTCCCTTCCCAGCCCAGTCTGCAGCCGGTGCAGCCAGCCATCGGCACCTGCAGGAGGTTGTCTTCAAATTGAAGTCACCTGAGCCTCTGTTTACTAACTGCCTGAGGGTTCACAAAGGGAAACAAAGAAAAAGGGAGAGCGGAGGACACTGTGTCCTGTGTCCAGGTGGAAGCTTAAACACCAAAGGATTATTGGGAGAATTATTTTCTGAAGTTAGTGTGTTCTCTCTAGTAGTGCAAGAGGAAGGGAAGATAAACCCCTTCATCTTTAGATACCTCCAGAGGGAAGAAGAAGAAATGTATTTTTTAAAATCAAAATGCTATTGAAAAGTTATAAAAATAAAAACCTTATCTTGCTGCAGATGACAATATTAAAAAAGTGGTTAATGTTTGTTAGATGATTTAAAAATATGTTTTATACTGGGGATTGAATCCAGGGGCATTCTACCTCTGAGCTACACCCCAGACCTTTTTTTTTTTTTTGAAACAGGGTCTTGCTAAGTTGCTGAGGGTCTCACTAAGTAGCTGAGGCTGGCCTTGAACCTGTGATCCTCCTGTCTCAGCCTCCCAAGTAAGTGATTACAGGCATGCACCACCAAGCCTGGCTTGATACTTTCAATATGAAAGGCACTGTACTAGGTGCTGAATATATTATTGCTTCTAAAATTAACAATAGCCAGCACGTGCTTAACTTTAACAAAGGCCTGGGCACTGTTCTAAGCACTTACCATGTATAATCTCATTTCACTGCACATCATTTCTATGAGGCAGAAGAACTAGTCCTACTTTATAAGTAAGGAGACTGAGGCTTAGTGAGAGTACAAGAGGCTTGTTGCAGGTAAACCCCTGGTAACCGGCAGGGTCAGGAGGCAATCGCAAAGAGTCTTTATAAAGTGTGGCCTCGATGACTGAGCAGACAGTGGGAAGATAGAAACTCAGCCTGGGGTAGCGCTACTCTTGTGGGATGCTAGATCCAGACAGGACTACAAACAGCATCTCAGCTCATCCCCTCATCGTACAAGAAGACAAACTGACAGCCAGCTAGAAAGCGACAAAGCTAGGACAAGCTAGGACTGTCCCCAGGTCTCCTCGCTTTCTATGTGCAAAGCACAGAGCTTCTGCAGGATGGAAACTGACTGGAGTCAAAGTCCAGGAAAGAAAGGAGCCATTACTCAGAGAGAGGCAGAGGAACTGCAAAGTTCCATCACTTCCTCCTCTTCTCCAAATAAATAGCATTCAGCCCTATTACCCAAGGCCTAAATATGGCCGTGTGATACCAGTCTGTGAATTGGGGACATCAAAAGGGCTTTTTTGCCTAAGGGAGTTTGCAATTGTTACTAACGTGAAAGATGGAGGACTGGACCAAACACATCTGGTGGTATCTTGAGTCTGGGAAGTGAAAGACAAGCTTGTTTATATTCTGGGGGAACAGATGCTTCTGTAGGAGTCAATTATGCCCTTTTTAGCCCTTTGAGTTCCTTAAATACAGAGATGCTATCGCGTTTTACCATTGTGTTCTGGTTTGGGGGAGCCCAGAAGTAAAAGTAGCCCAAGTCAAACTCTAGGGTTCACCAGGAGAATCTCTTCTTTTGCTTTTGTTTATGTGCTTGCTTTGTTACCTGCAGGCTCAAGGACTGGAATTCAAAACAAAGGAACACCTGCCCAGGAATCCTCCCAGCCCGACTTTCCAACTTGCCAGTGGCTCATCCCACAGTTTTTGCGACTAAACCAGGACCCATCGGAGGAGCTCCTGATGCCTCTCAGAAAGCAACTTTCCTGCCCCGCCACAGGGAGGTTCAGGTTGTCTCTTGAATGCATCAGTAGCACTAGGAATTTTCTATTTTCAGTCATAAGGGTCATAACATCTTTCCTCTCCACATTGATTCTGACAGCAGCTTTAGAAGTACATTGAGAAACATATATGTGGCTTTTATTCTGTTTTCTGCCACTCCTGGGGATGGAATATAAGATTTCTTTTCACACTTGGCCAGATATAAAATGCCATAAACAGCTGAAAATACTTTGGGGGATTACATGAGTCCCTTGAGGATGGATGTCAAAATTTCTGTTGCTTCCACATGAAGAGCGTTTTCAAAATAATGAACATTTGTATTGAGGGCTAGCTGGAAAAAGAGATTGTTGTTGTTGTTGATGATGGGGTTTTTTGTTTTGTTTTGTGCTTTTAATAAGCACAAGCTTGTGTATATCCAGACTGTTAAAAAGACCCTTTCTGACCTCAGTATGTCTTCCAAAGCAGATACACTAGCCCTTTTCAAAAATATTCGTGTTTACTTTTCTCGGTAATCCACTCAACACTAGTAAAATGCTATGGAAACGTTTTTGAAAAATAAACTAACAAGAATAAGTTAAATTGACAAAAGCCTAGGAGATATAATTTCAGAAGGTAGCACCCAGGTTTGAAACTATATCCACCATGGCTATCAATAGTAGAGAAAAAAACCCTTGTGGCACAGAAAAACAAAGGCATTTAGATTATTTTTAAATATACTTGTATGGGTGCATTGTAATTATATATCATCGTGAGGTTCAAAGTGATTCAAACATACATGGACACAGCACGTGGTGTGATTCCCTCCACATCCCACCCTGTTCTCACCTTAGCTGTACATGTTAGTGAGATTGGTAGTAATACCTTCATGTATGGACATAGCATCATTTGAACTATTTTCTTCATCAAACCTCCTTTTTCCCATCCCTCCCTCCCTCCCCAATCCTCTTCCAATATTCTACTGGTCTCTCTCCTCATTTATCTGAAGTCCCTTATGTTTCCTATTTTATCTCTAGCTTCCATGTACGAGAGAAGACAAATGACCCTTGACTTTCTGAAACCGGTTGATCTCACTTAACACAATATTCTCTAGTTCTATCCATTTTCCTGCAAATTATTAAAGGGTATGTTAGGATTAAAAAACAGATAATCTCTGTTATCCATTGCTTGGGAACAAAATCGATGAAATCAACAAGCTCTCTGATAAGATCAATCCATTTTAACATTTCATTTACACTAAAAAAGTTTTGAACACTCCTCAAGTCTAGAACATTTGGTGGAATTTGGTGTGTTAACAGCTGTGGTTGAGTTCTTGTTTTGCCTAGTAATGCTGTGCAATTCCATATGTTGTATATGTCAAAACTGAAGATAATTTTTTTTGATCTAATAAACAAACAAATCCTGCTTCTCCAGGAGAGAGTTTTATAGCATTGGGCAGACTGGAGCCTTGTGTCTATTCAGAAGTATTAATAATCTGGAAAAACACACCTGTGGATTGTGAATGGCAGCATATGGCATGCATATTTATGAAGCGTCACCTCTCAGGGCATGTTTTATTACTTTAGGAGAGCAAAGTAGATGCTGATTTATCCAATGTAAGGAGGCAGAGAATGGATTTTTGTCTCAAGAAAGTAGGATCTTGCAAATCATGATGGTGAATGCAACTTTAAATGTGTGAGTAGACATTACAATGAATATCAGACTGTCCTGTGGCCTCTAATTCTGACTCCCCAGAAAGCAGTGTGGAAAAAGAAAATCTAAACCCAGGTTCCCACTCCAACAGTGGTTGAAAAATCTAGGTTTGCCAGGTGTGGTGGCGCACGCTTGTAATCCCAGTAATTGAGACAGGAGGATCTGGGTTCACGGCCAGCCTCAGCTACCTAGTGAGGTTCTCCGTAACTTAGTGAGACCCTGTTTCAAAATAAAGAATAAAAAATAGGGCTGGGGGTGTAGCTCGGAGGTAGAACGCCCCTGGGTTCAATCCCCAGTACCGCAAAAACAAAAATCTAAAAAAAAGGTTTGATTTTCAAAGGGCTCATTCCAGATCTGCCTTTACCAGATATGTTCTTGTGTAAGTTACTTACCTTTCTCAATTAAGAACTACAGATAATTATAGTACCCATTCCTTGAGTTGACAGAAAAACTAAATGATGCTTTAAGAGATGTTGATCACATTATTTATACTATGCAATATTGAAAATAAACTAAATGCCCAATAACAAGGGCTCTATCAAATATGCTATGGTTTTACTCATGCAATATGATGTTATAATTAAAATGGTACTTTTTATATTACAGATCACAGTATGATTTGCAACACATATGGAGACACTTGTCCACTAATAAAAATTGCAAGGAAATACATCAAAATGCTAACTGGATTTGTGTCTGAGTAGTGGGATTTTAAGGGAGTTCTCTTTTCTTTTTTATTTGTTGCATCTTCTTAATGGTTTTATAATATTTTAAATCAGAAAAATATTATTTTACAAAGTGAATGAACAAAGTTGGCATGCCGGATACAAAAATATTTGCAGAAATAATTACCTATAATGAGAACAAGCGATCTGAAGTGAGTAGAACAATTTAGGGAGCACCATACTCAAAAGTCAGACCTTATCTATGAAACTTTATTCTACTTCTTGTCAGTTGTGTTATTTTAAGCAACTTACTACCACCCTCTCCCTGTTCCCTCCTCTGCAAAATTCATATATACTATATATAATATGTAGTAAATATACCCATATATAATATATAGTATATATCTATATAATATATAATATATATACCTTCTGATGTTGTGCAAATAAAACAATGTATGAAATCTCTTTACATAAGGCATAAAATTGGTGCTCAATAAGTATTTAATAAATATTCTATCATTTTTAAGATCCTAGGAAGATCTTCTTCCAAGTGTCCCTATAAACAGTTTTGTTGCCAATTTAAGAAAATCAATCCAAAACTTGGATATAAAAAGATTACATATATTTATTGATCATTTCTATTTCTTGGGTTATTTGGGTGTTTGGTATTGAGTTTTTTGAGTTCTTTCTACATTCTAGATAATCGTGCTCTATCAGAAGAGTATCTGGCAAAGATTTTCTCCCATTCTATATGCTGAGATAGGTCAGTCTCAGGAAATTAGGGGTCATATGTTTTTTCTCATCTGTGGAAACTAGAGAGAAAATAGGAAACAAAAGGGACTTCAGATAAATGAGGAGAGACCAGTAGAATAGTGGAAGGGGCTTGGGAAAAGGAAGTGGGAGGGAAAAAAGGAGAACCAAGGAAGGAAACAGTCCACATGATGCTCTGTCCATATATGAAAGTATCACTACCAGTCTCACAACATGTACGGGGAGGGAGAAGCAGAATGAGGTGGGATGTGGAAGAAAATACACCCAGTGAGGTGTGCATGTATGAATGCATCACGCTGAACCTCACTATGATGTTTAACTACAATGCAACATTAAAGTATAAAAAAGATTATAGCATTCCCCTCAAAAGCTACAGAACAGTACTGTGGAATAAGCCCACAGGAGGGTCAATTGCTGGAAGTCAGCTGTGTTTGACTTTTTCTTGATTAGGGCCTGGACTTAGTAAAGCTAGATCTTAATTTGCAGAAGATAAACTGTAAATTATTTTTGTCCAGTAAAGATGCAAATAATTTTTGTCCAGAAGAAAATGTAGCTCCAAAGATTAAGATTTTACTGTGCTGCACGACGTTAATCAGTTTTGAATCTAATTTTGCAGCCTTATTTTAGCATTCTTTTTTCTAGTGACTATATATATTTTTTCATTTTCTCCTTTGAACTAGGTTTACCATCCTGCTGGTTCCCTTACTAATGAGATAAATAAATCTTTAGTACATGCTCACTATATAAGTGTATGTGAGCCATGTTTTTAACTTATTGAAAATTATACTTTTAACACTGATTTTGGACATTTTTGTCACTATAGATTCATCCCTTGTGTTGAAAATATTAACAGATGCTTAACTTTGCAAAGCATAACTATGAAGTTTTGTCATTGATGAATATGTGAGATCTTATGTCAAGACTTCTAGATACTTCCTAGGGGGTTGCATCCCTCAGAATGAGTGAGATACACAGGAAATAGTTTTGTTTGTTTGTTTTTGTGGTACTGGGGATTGAATCCAGGGGCATTCTACCTCTGAGCTACACCTCTAGCTCTATTTTTTATTCTTTATTTTGAAACAGGGTCTCACTAAGTTGCAGAGAACCTCACTAAGTAGCTGAGGCTGGCCACGAACCTGCAATCCTCCTGTCTCAGCCTCCGAAGTACTGGGATTACAAGTGTGTGCCACCACACCTGGCTCAGGAAATAGATTTTGAAAGGCAGAAATGGAGGGAGGTTTATAGCTGATGATTTCCTAGGTAGTATTCCAGGGATCCCACTTGAGACACTCTGCCTCTTGGCCTGTCAAGAATGCTGCTGGGGACAAGCGGACATGTACAGTGAGAGAGTTTGGGTCCCAGAGACAGTTTTTGCCTACTTTGAAATTTAGGCTGGAGTTGGTCGTGCCTTAGACAGGGAGGTTTGCAACTTGTGGTCTGAGGACCCACAGGATGTCTAAGAACTTTTCAGGTACAAGGTCAAAACAATTTTCACAGCCACAGGACGATGTGATTTACACTTTCACGGTGTCGGCATTTGCACTGATGGTGCAAAAGGAATAGAGAGCAAAGAGCTTTCACTTTGCCACGACACGGACCTGTTCCAGTAATTATATTGTTCTAAGTGGAAAAATGGAACTCGTCCCTTTTCTGTGTGATGCCACATTTTCTTCCTGTAATGCAATCAAAACCATAGAGTGTCATAGATTGAGAGCCGAAGCAGCTGCAAGAACACTAAGCCAGAAACTACTGTGGAGAGCCAGAAGAATTTCAAAGAGTGTTACTCCCTTCCCTGAATTTAAAAAAAAATCTATATTTCATTTAAAAATGTAAACTAGAACTGGCTTCCACAAAAAGAAAGCCAGTTTAATAATATCTTTGATAAAGTAGTTAAATATTTCAATCTTATTAAATCTCAACACTGGAATATATATTTAATATTCTGTGTTATAAAATGGAAAGTATGTAAGAATCCCTCCTGCTAACTACCACAGCGGTCTCCATAAAAAAGCATTTGTGTCACTGAGGTACAGGCTGAATTAACTTTTTTTCCCATGGGACATCATTTTTACCTGAATGGATGAATGACAAACTATAGTTATTCAGACTTGGGTATCTAGCAGAAATTTTCCCCAAAACAAATGAAATATGCCTATAATCCCAGTATATGAAAGGCTGAGACAAGAGGATTGCAGGTTTGAGGCCAGCCTCAGCAATTTAGCATGGTGGCACATGCTTGTAATCCCAGTACTTGGTAGGCTGAGACAGGAGGATCCCAGGTTCACAGCCAGCCTCAGCAACTAAGTGAGGCCCTCAGAAACTCCACAATACCCTGTTTCAAAATAAAACTACAAAGGCTTGGAGATGTAGCTTAGAGGTAGAATGCCCCTGGGTTCAATCCTCAGTACTGTATGTGTGTG
>PVJS01047595.1:0-15384 GCA_004027185.1 Glis glis
CTAATGATATTGAACATTTTTTCATGTACCTATTGGCCATTTGTATCTCTTCTTTCGTGAAGTGTCTATTCATTTCAGTTGCCCACTTCTTGACCGGATTGTTTGTTTTCTTAGTGTAAAGTCTTTTAAGTTCTGTCATAAACAATGTGTATATATGAGATTATACCAATATCACTCTCAGTGCTACATGTGGGGGGGAGGTGGGGGGGGAGGGACACCAAAAGCTGTGTGCATGTATGTTAACACCAAGCTGATGCTCGTTGTGATGTGAGACTACAATGCACCAATAAAAAAAATTAAAAAAAAAGAAAATGTAATTTTGCTGTTAACTCTGTACTTTTTATTGAAAATGTTTATAACATTGCTTTGAAAATTTCTTATGAAAACATTTGCGAATTACACACTTAATTTAATAAAATGCTTTAGCCACAAAAATAAATAAATAAATAAATATATTTATCACAAAAAAAATCCAAATAGATTTTCTGTCCCTTGGTAAAGCTTGTAAAATATTCTAACAATATTTAACAATATTCTAACAATATTAAAAAAGGGAAAGACTCTTTTTTAATTCCATCCTCCAGGACAACCACTATCTGCAGTTTGGTAACTATCATCCTAGCATCTTAACATGCATATATAATCACAATACTTAGGAAGCTGAGACAGGAGGATCACAATTTCGAGGACAGCCTCAGCAACTTAGTGAGACCTTCAGCAATTTAGAGAGACCCTGTTTCAAAATAAAAAATAAAAAAGGGCTGGGGGGTAGCTCGGAGGTACAATGGCCCTGATTTCAATCCCCAGTACCAAATATATATATTTGTGATGATTCGTAGTTGGAGCTTGTTAGCCAGAGTAACTTGTTAGCTAAAGCGACTCCATATTGTTACCCAGAATAACCCCAAACCTGGCCCTAGAACAGGGAAGTTTGCCTTGGAAAAAAATCAAACCAGGATGTTGGCAGGGTAATGGGTAACAACATTGTGTTACTGTTATTGTGGCATTGTTATTGCTAACAGATTATTTTATTGTTGCTTCTCTATGCTCATTATGCTTGCTTGCTCTACTGCTGAGAAAACTGTTGGGGGCTTCCAACCCCTGCTATGGGAACCTGCCATGGAAACCTGCTATGGAAACCTGCTGTGAAAACCTGTACTTCTCACCCCCCTTATAGCTTGTGGCTTTGTAGTTTTGCTCTATAAAAGGAGCCCTAAAAAATGGCAAGTTACTGCACTTGGGTTTGATACTCAGTGTAGTCCCAGCTGGTGGTAATAAAGACTTTCTATTGGCATTATCTTGGTTCTGAGTGGTCATCTCTGGTGGTCTTACCTCGTAACATATTTGCATATGTAATCATCGCAATATAAGTAGACTATCTCCATGCTTACGATTCCTTGGAAGTATACTAGTTTCTCTCAGCTACAATCTGTCCACTATTAAAGCTTCCTAGGGAAGGAAGGGCAGACATCTTCTCAGGGAAGAGGAGGATGTGATTTGTAGGGATGTTCTGACAAGATCAGGAGAGGAAGCTGATCCTGTCTACGTGGAAAATTCTACTACATTTGGATGAATAATTTTCCATTGAAAATCCATTGAATGAGTCATCTTTTATTTAATTAATTCCTTATTGTTGGATTTTGAAATATTCCCAAATTTCACCATTAAAATTAATGTCAAGCCAGGTGTGGTGGTGCATCCTTGTAATCCCAGTACTTGGGAGGCTGAGACAGGAGGATCACAGGTTCGCAGCCAGCCTCAGGTACTTAGTGAGGCCCTCTGCAACTTAGTGAGACTCTGTTTCAAAATAAAGAATAAAAAATAGGGCTGGGGGTGTAGCTCGGAGGTAGAATGCCCCTGGGTTCCATCCCCAATACTGCAAAAAAAAAAAAAATTAATGCCATAAGAAATAACCTTAGCCCTGGGGCAGTGACACACACTTGTAATACCAGTACTTGGGAGACTGAGACAAGAGGATCACAGGTTCAAGGTCAGCCTCAGCAACTTAGAAGACTCTCAGCAACTTAGGGAGACCCTGTTTCAAAACAAAAATAAATAAATAAAAAGCACTGACGGTGTAGCTTTGATGGAGAACATCCCTGGGCTCAATTCTCAGTACCACACACACACAAAGAAATGTCCTTATAAATATGTATTTATGATAATTACCTTAGGATAATTTCTTAGATTCTAAACACCCATTTTTATTATATTCAATTCAACACTACTAGTTTACACCCTTTCCTACAAAGTGTACATAGGGCCGTTTCTACACTCTCATCAAAATTGTCACTTTTTAAAATTATGCGAATGCTTTGAAAGATGCTGTGTGCTCACTAGGATATTAGGGAACTTGATGTTCTTCTTAGACGGCTTCAAAAGAACGTTATGATGGCTGAGTACCTTGCCACAAACCCCAGCATTTTTCCTGTCTGCCATCGAGTACATTAAATTTGTGAACAATTCATGTTTGTTAATGAGTCTATAAAGTAGACAAGACAGAGGGTTGATGGTAAAAATTATTATAAGTTATGGCACCAGAACAGAAATCATTGTTTCCAGAATTCAACTGGAACATTTTAGGCAAGAGAGCTGAAGTGAAGCATGGTTAATTGACGTCTCACTCACAGAAACCAAAGCTGTGATGAGGCTCTGAGCCTATAATATAGTCTCAAAACAAATATGACAATTTTTATAGCCCTGAGCTAAGAAGGTAAAGATAGTTTGAAGGGCAAGGATAAATCTTACTATGGTTCAAATGAGTTTAGAGCAAATATTGTCCTACTGACCTTTATTTTAATGAAACAGATATGGAATGGCCTTCTGTAGGATAAACTTAAAGATCCATTCTGGTCCCACATTCTTGCATCAGTAATTCTTTGAGAGAGCATTGCATCAGTTTTATAATGGGGTGGTCTTGGCTCACATAGATTACAAAATAAACAACCCTGCCTCTGAAGAAACCCCATGTCACAACAAAATGACAGGAAAAATAATAACGCATGGGAATTTCACTCAGGAGTCATGTCTTGGTTCATTTGGACTGCGATAACAAAATACTTTCATCTATGTAATTATTTTGTGTGTGTGTGTGTGTGTGTGTGTGTGTGTGTTACTGGGGATTGAACCCAAGGGTGTTCTACCTCCAAGCTATATCCCCAGCCCCATTTTATTTTTTATTTTGAAACAAGGTCTCACTAAGTAGTGGAGGGCCTCACTAACTTGCTGAGGCTGTCCTAAAACCTGTGATAATCCTGTCTTAGCCTCACAAGTACACACCTGGCCATTTGTATATTTTTTTTTTTTTTTTGCGGTACTGGGGATTGAACCCAGGGGTGTTCTACCTCTGAGCTACACCCCTGGCCCTATTTTTATATTTTATTTTTGAAACCGGGTCTCACGAAGTTGCAGAGGGCCTCACTAAGTAGCTGAGGCTGGCCGCGAACTGGGATCCTCTGGTCTCCACCTCCCAAGTACTGGAATTACAAGCGTGCGCCACCACGCCCGGCTCATCTGTATAACTTTTAAACAACAGAAATGTACTTCTCACAGATATGGAGGCTGAGGAGTACCGGATCAATGCCCTAGAAGATTCTGTATCTGATGAGGGCTGCGCTCTACTTCCAAGATGGCTCTTTATTGCTTTGTTCTTTGGAGGGGACCAATGTTGTGTGTTCACAAGGTGGAAGAGTTGGGGGTAGTAGGCCGCTCTCTGGAACCTCTCTTATAAGGACATTGACCCCACCCATGAGACCTCATGAGAATGGAGACCTCATGACTTATTTTCCAAAGGCCTCACCTCTTAATACTAACATTTTCCTTGGGGTTTAAATTTCAACACATGAGTTTTGGAGGGATGCAGACCTTCAAACCATAGCAGATATTTATTTAGCACCTACCCAGTATCAGAAACTCTATATAATCCATCTCCTTTAATGTTTATAACAATTCTGCAAGGTGAGTATTTACATAATTTCTAGATAAGGAAAACAAGGATTAAATTGGTTTAAGAATTCCACAGTGAGTAAGAGGAAGAAATAGAATTTGACCTCTGAACATGATCATTTCAATGCCATAATTATGAATTCCACTATACAGTGCTGTCTTCTATAGCCTATGCATAGTTCTGGGCTCTGGGGGATACACGGGTAAAGACATGGTCCCTGCCCTCCACTAGCACTTTATCTTCACCTAGTGAGAACTCACAGCAAAGGGCTTCCCTGTTTACAGTTCAGGAAAGCATAGATCTATGTGTTTCTCTGGATCCACCTCAAAGAATGGATTTATTTATTTCCTGAGTCCAAGGCAGCCCTATGTGTATACATAACCGATATTTAATGTAGCTTGGTTCACATTTGAATGTTTCTGGATCAGAGTTATTTCTGCAGAGCTGTGCAGATATTATATAAACTGTCCTTTGGAATCTTTTAACTAAGACCAGGATTAGGATAAGATAGATGAAGCATTCTCCTTGGGCACAAAATTTAATTTTGAGAAATAAGTCGGTCTGTCACAATCTCCTTTATATTAAAAGGAATAAGGATGGTGAAACTTGGGTCTTTGGCAATATTGTATTCATTAATTCACAGTAATGAATAATTTCATTAATTAATGCCTAATTAATACACCAGCCAAGATTTACCAAGTACCTGCTATACATCAGGCACTGTGCTACCCTTAGAGGATTGTGAGGAACAGAGACTCCCTCAGCTGATACGGGTTCATCATAAGAGTCGGGAAGCAATGTCTCTAAACAGGAAGCCATGCCTCATGACTATGGCACGCAGCTCTCAGTCTGACGAGATCGGGCGCGTTCAGGGTGGTATGGCCGTAGATGCAGCTCTCAGTCTGATGCCGTCCTGTGGACAGATTCCATCCTCCGCTGGTTTGCTGAAACACTAAGGCATTTTATCTGTGAGTCTAAAGAGCCTTTACCTGTTAAGTAAGGGGATCGGGAAGCCGTGGCTCACTGTAGGCAAATGCTATCAAAGTCTTCCAGTAAAATTCAACTTATGAAAGTGCAAAAATACCACTTAAGATAAAACTCTTTCCAGTTCATTGGAGTGGATTGATGCACCGAGTGATCATTTAGCAGAGACATCTACTCATGTGCCCTTCATGCTTGAGGGGAAGGTGAGAGGGTGGCAGCAAACACCTTCCAAAAGTCAGGGCACTCAGCCTGTAGGGCAAGTAGTAAAATTCCATGGAGTCACCTTCTTCCTGGTGCTGGGCCCATGGACTTAAGAGACCACGTTTTATAATTCTCATGAGCTGAGTAACAATGAGACAGCCAGGAGCCCCTCTGCAACTAAGCACCTGTCTCAAATACCCTGAGGTTTTAGAGAAGTCTAATGAACTAGAGATGCCAGTGGAAATGGATGAAAAATAAATTAGTAGCTAAGGTTACACAAACCACACACAGACACTGTGTGTGGAACAAAATTAAACCTATGGTTACAAAGCGAAAAAAAATCCAACTGCTCAGGACTTTGTAACTCCCTAATTAAGGTAGGCAAGGTAGGAAAGCCAAAACCATTTTTAGCAGAAAAGGTCTAATTCAATTCTAGAACGCTTTTATCTTTTAGGGGGAAGGGCAGGACAGGGTAAGATTTCTGTTTCACCACAGCCCTGATGTTTTTATTTGGACTTGAATCCCGAGCACCTGCGCTTTTGCTTGAAGTGGCCAGAACACGCAGGCATTGCTCCTGTCTGCCATTTGTAAATTCCATCACGGCTGTGGAGATCTCTAATTGGGAATCATGAGCAAGCCGTTGAGTAGTATTTATTTCAGATTCCAGAGCATGCATGTAGTCTGCGGAAAAGTTATTACGGCAAGGCAGTAAGTTCCAAAGAAGCTGGGAGCACTAAGCAGCAGGACTGAGATGAATTTGCTGGTGACATCACCTGCCGAGCAGAGCAGGGACAGCCAGAGCCCTGACTGCAAGAAGTGGCCTGCTTTCCCGGCCAATGCAAGCCACAAAGTACACTTCTACAGGGATTTATTGGTTCCTGTCCTCCTCCTGTTCTCCTCCTCTTGTCTTTATTTCTCATTCTTCTGTGCCACATTTCTCTGTGCCAAGTTCATTTTCATTCATCTGTTTTATTGTATCATTTCTGTCATAGTCATTCTTATTTCCATCATTCTGTGGTTTTTCCAATCCTATCCTGTCATTTTGATTAATTCGATTTTGAAAGTTGATTTAGAAGGATATTTCTTTGGAATTTTGTGACCTTTGCATAAATTCCTAGGTCAATACTTTCTAGTGCAGTTGATACATTCCTTCACCGAACAGTAAGCCTATTCGGCTCCCTCCGCGTGCCAGATGCTACACTGGCTCAGTGGGATGATGGCTTTCTGTGAGATGCTGTTTACCGTGGACCAGTCTGGGCCTCCTAGGGGTTGTCTCATTGCGGATGTGAGGTAGGATGGCTCTGGAGTAGTTTACTCCGTAAGTGCCCCTTAGCCCAGTCACATGCTTATACTGAATTGAGCACTTCTCATACCAAACAATTAAAAAGGAAAAAGAGGGCTTTTCAGTGGGTCAAGTGAATCAGAAAGAAAAGAGCTGTTAGCTATCTACCCTCTTAATCGCCCATTACTGGGCTTATAGGACAATCTTGTCTGAACATTCACCTCTTGGGATTAATAAGGTTGACCATGGATGATGGATCAATGGTTTCTCCTGGACCATGACTAAGTCATACTGCACGATTCTCTCATTTCCCCATCAGAGAGGGAAAGAGTCAGAAAGATAGAGTAAGGTTTTAGGATAACATCTGGATAAAATTGTCATAACAGTCAGGCATGGTGGAGCATGCCTGTAATCCTAGTACTTGGGAGTCTAAGACAAGAGGATCACAGGTTCTCAGTCAGCCTCAGCAACTTAACAAGACCCTTATTTCAAAATAAAAAATTAAAAAGGGTTGGGGTGTAGTTCAGAGGTAGAATGTCTCTAGATTCAATGCCCAGTAACAAAAAAAAAAAGAAAGATTCTAACAAAAATTGTTAGAATACCACCTGCATCCACCCCAGACTATGACCAGGCTTTAGAATTTTTGCAGGACAATCTACTGGAAGCAAGTTTACTCTGTTGAGAAAGATAATCCTCCAGTGGTCTCTCACACTCCTACCAAAACAGATACTGTAAAGTCCTAACTCCCACTGCCTCAGAATGTGACCTTATTTGGAAATAGGGTTGTTATGAGTATAATTGGCTAAGATGAGGTTATACTAGAGTAGGGTGGGCCTTTAATCCAATATGGCTGGTGTTCTTATAAGAAGAGACATGGACACTGAGGGGCGACACCAAGTGAGGATGGAGGTGGAGAGTGAAGTGCTGTAGCTGTAAGCCACAAAACACTATAGATCACCACAAACCACCAGAAGCAAGGGAGAGGACGGAAAGATCCATAGAATCAGAGGGAGCATGACCGTGTTGACACCTTGATTGAGACCTCTAGCCTCTAGGACTGTGGGACAGTAAACTGCTGCTGTAAGTTCTCTGGTTTGTAGTGCTTTGTTATGGCAGTCCTGAGGAATCATTACACTGTGTGTGCCAAGAATGGGACGTCCTGACTTCTCTCTCTATCTTGTTCATTTCTCAGGATGTGTTTGTAGGAACAACTTTGGGGGATGAGGTAGTATCTCCATTTTGGACATTGGGCAGGATTATTTCTTGTTTGTTATAAAAAGGGTAGGTTCCCTAAGTTCGCTGTTCCTCAGCTGCAATGTGACCGCACCGCATGTGCAGCACCATCTGGACCACATTGTGTCACTCCAGTGAGACTTGAGGAGAAAGGAAGCCAACACAAATGAGCTGAAACTCACGCGGCTTGCTGAGCCATGACTGTCGTTTCTTCTGTCACCACCCATGAAATAGTAATAGGCTAACTTATTAGCTTGTAAATAAGATGAAACCAAATCCTAGACCCAGCTAATTCCTGAAAAGGTTCTCTCATCCCCTGCTCTCTTCCCAAAACTATGTTATTGAAGGGATGACATAGGGACCTTGTCCTCAAGAGAAGCTTGGAGTTCTGTTGGAGATTGGATCTATACATGACAAGCTAACTGAACAAAAAGAGAACATAAGGGATGCCATAAAGTAGTGGTTGATGAATTAGTATATCATTATTGAAGTCCCAAATACTAGGATGTGTCATAAAGGTTTTGCATTAGGAGGAAGACATGAGTATTGTGGCCTGGGGTCCAAAAGTTTGCAACAGTGCAATAAGAAGGGTGTAGAAAGGTTGAGATTTGAATAGGAGTGTGGACTGAGGATGCAGGATTCTGAGAGAGTGCCATTATCATCACCATCCTCTATGGTTTCAGGGTATTTCTTCCCATTTCTAATCAACTTGCTACAAATTGTTATAATCAGCAGCTGGCACATTGAGAGCTTTTCAAGGGCAGTCATATATTTTATTCATTTAAAAAATATTTGGCATCTGTCATATAGTAGGCATGTAATAAACGTGTCAACAGATGGATGAATACGTGGAGGAATAAAGATTGGAAATGCATAATTTGATGAAACACTTACGATATGTGACAGGATGACACAGTCAGATAGGTGGCCTGGTGCCACACTGGGCGAGACCTTGAATGCCAGGCTAGGACTGTTTGTGAAAGATGGGCTGACGTTTGAGTTATTTTAGGAAGATTTATTTAGCAGTGATGAGCATATGGGTCAGTTTCATGGTGGGGGTTGAACCTAGAGGAGGAAAGCCGGTTAAGGTGATATTAACAGTCCAAATCTAAGATGCCCCACTGGAATTTCACTTTTAAAAAAGAGCCATGTGATGCAACACAAAAGATTGGGCTCATGCTCCTGTGAGTCAACAGGGGAAGGGAGGCCAGGCTCGTTGTCCTGCCAGTGTACTGGAGAATGCTCAGGATGACTGTGTAACCTTGCGATTCCTCCGCACTTACCCTCCCCCTTGCAGAGTGCTCCTGGTGAGAGGTGATCAGATGGCAACTTTGCATGTGGCCATTTATCATCACAAAGAGAATTGGCTCCTAAGTAGCAGAAATGCACTTATCAGTTGCTGAAGAGCTGGCCTTTCCTGCAGTTAGGCAAGGATGGAAGTCTCTCTCTCTCTCTCTCTCTCTCTCTCTCTCTCTTTCTCTCTCTCTCTCTCTCTCTCTCACACACACACACACACACACACACACACACACACACACACACACGTCTGCTAAGTGCCTTCTATGCCAGGGGATCAGGACTTTGCTCATGTTAAATGCACATTTGAATCTATCTCCAGCTCTAGGTCTTCATGATGCTCTAATCTCTGTGCAGAAGGTTGAACCATTTAAGATGTTTTCACAGGCTGACTTTGTGTCTTGGTTAAGTATGTGTCCTCAGTGACCACTGCTGATCCAATGGAGAGCTCTTGCTCTCTGCATCCAGGTCACCACACGCTGTGTGCTTGTTCAGCCAGCTGTCAGACACCGGCCCCGCTTCCCTCAGCACAGCGGCCTATGATCCTGAAAAAGGAATAGAAAGCTCTCCACTGTCTTTCAAGCTGCGTATGATGGGAAACCAACCTGTATGTGACTGTTGGGATTGTCTTCATCATCTCTTCTGGGATGGAGGGAACCTCTACCAGAACTTCCAGACTGGCAAAAACAAGAAGGAGGTGAATGCGTGCTTGCTCGCCAAGCTTCTTACTGGCTTGTTTATCTCACGCCCCAGCTCTCTTTACCATCATCTCCTAAACACAGTGGCTTATCTCATGTATTTCACTCTCAGAGGTGACCATTTACCATCAGAATATTATCAAGAAAATTTCAAACATACTGTTGAAAGAATTTTATAGTGTTAATGCATCTACCAACATTTAGAGTTTGTCATAAACATTTTGCTGCTGGGCGTGGTGGTGTGTGCTTGTAATCCCAGTACTTGGGAGGCTGAGACAGGAGGTTCCAGGTTCACAGACAGCCTCAGCTACTTAGTGAGGCCCTCCGCACTGTTTCAAAATAAAGAATAAAAAATAGGGCTGGGGTATAGCTCGGAGGTAGAATGTCCCTGGGTTCAATCCCTAGTACTGCAAAAAATAAATAAATAAATAAAAATAAACATTTTGCTATACATGCTTCGACATATATCTGTTCATTTAGAGTGGATTATTTCTAGCAACCTCTTCCTTTACATACTAAAATTATTTTCAGTAAGAATCATAAAATAAAATGAATGATTATAATGGCTAGGAAAAACACAGTTAAAAATTTACTCAAATTTATACATATAATTATGCTATTAAATAAAATTAACAAATAGATATTGCATATAAAATATATGTAGAAATATTATACTTTGCAGTTCATGCTCTGTACAGCTATATTAAATTTTAAATACAAATTAATATTGAATGAGTCACATGGAAGACAGAAATGAAATAATTGAAATTCTGTTTCTTTGTTTTTACAGTCAGTGTATTATTATTGCTCGCTCTGAATCTTCTACTTATATGCAGGAGTATGGAATCCCTCTGGAGTTGATGGAGAAAAGGATTCAGCCTTAAGTAAGTTTGAATGATTCCAATGAGTCTGGACTGTTAGAATCTTCCTCTTGAAATGAACATGCGTCACAGTCTTCTGTGTTTGGGACCAACTGTACAACTGGGAGTTCTCCAAATTAACTTCTATATGGCATTCATTATTTACTAAAAGATGAGTAAAGAGAATGTGCTCATTTAAAGTTTACAGATATATTATGAAAACTCAATTGTAAGGGACTGGGTATGTAGCTTAGTGGTGGAGAGATTACCTGCTTGAGGGCCTGGGTTTGATCACCAGCAGCACACACACACACACACACACACACACACACACACACACACCACAAACAAAACGAAAACAAAGCAAAACAAAAACTCCTCAATTGTATTGCCACCAACTATTACAACTTATACCAGAGATTTTTTCAGAGAGGAGTATTTTATCACTGACGTTGTTTAGAATTGCTGGCTCGATGATATAAAACCAGACTTCAGTGGTTTCATAATTGTTTTTACATTTGGTACATACAGTGCAACCTCCTATTA
Source organism: Glis glis (assembly GCA_004027185.1). Lineage (NCBI taxonomy): Eukaryota > Metazoa > Chordata > Mammalia > Rodentia > Gliridae > Glis > Glis glis. The sequence continues at coordinate 11,047 of PVJS01047595.1, forward strand.
TTGCTGCCACTTCCTACTCTTGGTTGTATCAGAGAGAAACAGAGCAGGACAGTACTTACAGGCTGTAAAGACAGATTTTATTTGGTACTACTGCAATCAGGGACAGAGACTTCAATATATGAGCTCAATTCCCAATGCAAGCCGGGCATGGTGGTGCACGCTTGTAATCCCAGTACTTGGGAGGCTGAGACTGGAGGATCTGGGTTCGCGGCCAGCCTCAGCTACTTAGTGAGGCCTCTGCAACTCAGTGAGACCCAGTTTCAAAATAAAGAATAAAAAATAGGCCGGGTGTGGTGGCGCACGCTTGTAATCCCAGTACTTGGGAGGCAGAGACCGGAGGATCCAGGTTCATGGCCAGCCTCAGCTAATTAGTGAGGTCCTCCGCAACTCCGTGAGACCCAGTTTCAACATAAAGGATAAAAATAGGGCCGGGAGTGTAGCTCGGAGGTAGAATGCCCCTGGGTTCAATCCCCGGTACCGTAACAAACAGACAAACAAAAAGAATAAAAAATAGGACTGGGGGTATAGCTCGGAGGTAGAATGCCCCTGGGTTCAATCACCAGTACTGCAAAAAAAAAAAAAAAAAAAAATCCCAATGCAGCAGAAACAGCTGGGACTTCCAGTCCATGAGCAGAGTGAGGGGGTCAGTGGAAGGGAAATACTGGGGTGAGGGGGTTCTTGCTAAAATGACCTAACAGGATTCTTGCTAAAGGCAGGCCAAGGACTTGTCCAGCAAAGGTAGAAGGAGAACTTGACCAAATTTCCCATGAATCATATGCCAAGAGTTGGGGGAAGGGAGATTCTTCTCAAATGGACTTAGTAGGATTATTTCTATAACTGGGCTAGGCAGGCAGAGGATGGCACCCAAGGACAAAGTCTAGCTGAAAAGAGGGCTCAGAGGAGCCTGACTAAACTTGGACCAAGGAGAGAGCCTTTGTGAGGGGCTACTGCTCAGTACACATATTTTACTATATTAGTAGAATGTGAATTTGTTCTAGAAATAAGTAAGGAAGTAATACTGAAATGGTGAACCACTAAATAAGTCTTATTTTAAAATTTCTCATTCTTATAAAGCCTAGAACATTCTTAGTCATTTCATCAGTGTCACTAATAAATAACAGAACTCAAGAAGAGAATTTGCACTACGTGGCATAATTTTTGTGTCATTCTTTTTTTCCACCATGGTAGATAAAATTTCAAGTATGAGGCAACTCAACTAATTTTCACTGCTTTACCCAGGCCTTTTTCCCCTTGCTCCCTTATGCACAGCCCTTGAGCAGCCATATGAACTATCCTTGACACTCAGATTATGTTCTGGTCAGAGGACCTATGTTTCTCTGTAAAAGGTGACTGATCAGCTCTCACTGATACCCAGAGCCCACAGGGAAGGATGTGTTAATGAATTAGCAATAAGGAAAATTGCAACATTGCCCCTGAGGATTATTTTTCCACACTTGTATCTAATTAAAACAGATATTGGGAAGAATAGGAGAGATGGGAATAGGGGATTTATGTCAAAAAGTGCTTCTATGTTTACTGAGGACTGCAAAGTTAAAGGGAAAAATATAGGGAAAAAATCCTGCGGGGCAGGGGTTTTCCAAGCGTGTGGCTGGAGAGCTGAAAGCAGGTTGTAGAGGGCGGCTTCTGGAGCATGCAAGAACTCCAAGCAAAAGAAATGGTACAGCCAGGTGCAGTGGTGCATGCTGGTGATCCCAGTACTTGGGACAGGAGGATACAGGTTCAAAGCCAGTCTCAGCAACTTAGCAAGACCCCGTTTCAGAAAAAAAGAAAAAAAGAAAAAGGGCTGGGGTTGTAGATCATAGGTAGCTGCCCCTAGGTTCAATCCCCAGTACCAAAAATAAAAATAAATAAAACCTCTTCATATTTTTAAAAATAAGATGCAGGCAACAATTTTAATGGCTTGTCAATATTTTTGGATTGTCAGACTGGGCTTCTTGTAAGGAAACGTTGCCTGGAGGCTGGAGCCCGAGAGTCCTCACTCATACTTGAGTTACATTAGGAAACCTTTAGTTTAGGGTAAAGAACCGAGGGCTAGGGCCCTTTAACGTTTGCAGTGTAGCAACTGGACCCGGTGGAGGTAAGTTGACTCCGTTCCTCTGAAAGCTGGCTCGAATGCATGAGCGTTCTCTCCGTTCTTCTCAAGTGAGCATGTAAGGGGGCAAGACTGGCTTGCAGACGCCCCTAGATGGTCACGCACAGAACACCTGAAAATGGACAAGGAAAACAGTGAGGCTTCATCCAAACCAGTGGACCTGAAAGTAAGTGCCATGTAGGAAGCCTTCTCTCTTACTTGAATGCCATTTATTGTTGCCCTTGCTAGTGAAATGGGACTGGGGACTTTATAAAGACTAAGGGGACAAAAAGACAATACGTTATCTCTCTATGGCTCTTAATGGATCTTACCAACGTGAGCTCGTTTCCAAGTACTGTACTCGGCAATTGGTTAGCGGCTGTTTTTCTAAAACTCCAGGGAAATTGTACTGATCTCTACACAAATTCCACTTTAAAATTTAATCAGTGCTAGCTGAGCCTGCTTATAATGTGTTCTTGCACTTTGAAGATTTAGCTTTGACCTTGTCAGTTCTACGTGCGCTGGCATTTCCGTGCGTCTCTTTCTTTTACCTCTTTGGAGGAAGGCTTGAAAGCAGCTTGGCACCATAATCAAGTCGCCCTGCAGTGGAATATTTTCCTCTCTAGAAGCAGCACCCTCACTGCTTAGGGCAACCCATGACATGAAGTCTGGTCTAGTTCAGCTTCACCAGGAGGGATACCAGCGACATTTCACTCCCAGGGTTGACAAGGGTGTTTGACAGAAAGAATGAGGAAGCCATGAATAATTCAGAGTGTGCTTGGCTACATATTATCCCACTGACTGACAGGATTCAGGACTGGAAGCCATGCATTTTGAAGGGAGGAAAAGCGAGAGAGAACTCCTCATGCATTAGAGAAGAGATGACTTCTTCAGGATGGGTGTTCTAGATTGTTGTCTTTAAGGGAATGTGTGGTTAAAAGTTATTTCACCACTGGGGTTTAGTTACCCTGACATGTATAAATCTCTTTGTCAAAGAAGCTAAACTCTTGCATACATTATTGAAGAATTCACAGCATCAAATGACGGAAGGCAGAGGTGAAAATAAAAGAGGATGAGGAGGGGACACAGTTAAATAATGTAGTTTTTTCCCTCTTGCATGAAACATGTTGCACATCAATTGCACCTAAACTAATGATTTTCTTTTCTAACATGTACTTTATTTCACTCATTGCTTTATTTTAAGGTTATTCTTCCATTTATGATTGAGAAACTGAGTCACCAATCCATTCAGTGGCTGGTGATAGTAAAAGTCCTGTCCTACAATTCTACACTAATCCTCACATCACCTTAACTTTCTCTCTCTACTGCTGAGTCATGAAGTCAGAGTTAGGAAGTCAATTTGTTTATGTGAGGAACTCACTTATATTCTTTTATTTATTTATTTTTGTGGTACTGGGGATATAACCCAGTTGCATTCTACCTCTGAGCTACAGCCCCAACCATATTTTATTTTGAAACAGGGTCTTGCTAAGTTACTGTGTGCTGCTGGCCTTGAACCTGTGATCCTCCTATCTCAGACTTCCAAGTACTGAGATGTATTCTTTTTTAAATTGGTGCATTAAACTGGGCATGGTGGCACACGCCTGTAATCCCAGTATTTGGGAGGCTGAAACTGGAGGATGGCAGGTTTAAGATCAACCTCAGTAACCTAGCGAGACCCTGTTTCAAAACAAAAAATTAAAAAAAAAAGGGTTGAGGTATAGGTCAGAAGTAGAATGCCTCTGGGTTCAATCCCCAGTAACACACACACACACACACACACACACACACACACACACACACACATTGGTGCATTATGGTTATACCTAGTAGTGGGATGTGTCGTTACATATTTGTACATGCACATAACATAATTTGGTCAATTGAAACACACTTATATGCTTATTTTTCAATCCTCAGTTCAGTAATAATTGGTTGTGAGAGAAAAGCAATATAATGCAAACATTTAAAAGACAGACAGACAGACAGACAGAGAGCATGAATCTACACACGCAGAATCTTCACCTTCACCCATGACCTTTAGATCCTTTGTCTGCTTTGCCCCATGAAATCCAGGCCTTTGCTCCACAATGTCCATTCAACAGAGGAGAGCTGGGGAGAGGATCTGGGAGGGTTGGTATAATGTCTAGTTTTTCTGAAATTTTTTCAGTTCTGGGGATCTAACACTGGGGTGCTCTACCACGGAACTACCTCCCCAGCCCTTTTTACTTTTTTTTTTTTTTTTC
>PVJS01047596.1:0-15383 GCA_004027185.1 Glis glis
GGAGGAAAGGGAAGAAGGGAGGAGGAGGAGGAGGAGGAGGATGAGGGGAGGGAGGGAGGGAGAAAACCTGCACACAGTATTGCTAGACAGAAATGAGAATAAATAGTCTGCCAGCAGCTCAGTTTTCCAAAACTAAACTCAGTAATACCCCCTTCTCTTTCACTCAACTCTAAATAGTGTCAGCTCTCACACACACGATCTACATCCATAGATTCAAACAACTGTGTATCAAAAGTACCCCCAACTGCATCTGTAGTGAACATGCACACATTCTTTTTTCTTACTATTATTCCCCAAACAATATGGTATAACTATTTACATAGCAATTACATTATATTGGGTATTATAAGCGATCTAGCGATGGTTTGATATATACAAGAGTATGTGCAGAGTTTATATGCAAATACTACACCATTTTATATAAGGGATTTGAGCATTCATGAATGTTGGTACTTGTAGGGGACCGACCCTGGAGACAGTCCCCCACAGATACCAAGAGATCACTCTACCTAATTCAGGTTTTGAGCAAACTGTGTGTCTGCCCAGGTGCCACAGCAAACAGAAAAAGGAGCCTCATTCCCCACCCCCTCTGCTAATGACAAGATGGACTAACATGAACCAGGAGAGACCTGCAGAAACAGCTGAGCATGTGTGCTGATTGTGCTCAGAAAGAATAGCGAAGCACCTGGCTGCAGCCTCTCTGTTGCTCTTGGCCGACCTCCTGCAGCATTCTATCCAGTGCCTCAGTGGTCCCCACGTGGGGGACACTGCAGTCCAAAGAACCTGGCAATCCCATCCAGAGACAGTCAGAAATCCTACTCCAGCTGGCCAGCCGATGGATCCAAAGCTGAAAACGGCAGATTCGTAGCATCGCTTCCGAGCTCGGATGTTCCTCAACCAAGTACTTGGCTACCCCAGTCCAGTTAGCTTCAAAAAGTCCTTTCCCTGGGAACCATCTTTAATTGACCTGGAGGCCCCTCGACTGCCTCCATCCCGGGATGGGTCCCTTTCCATTTGGAGATAAAACCTCAGTGGGTGGACCGAGCCCACGGTGTCCCAAACCAGTGAGAACCAGGCCCAGCAGGAATGAGAGTACCAGCCCCCACAGTGGAAGGTGCTTCCTAGAGCCCTAAGCCTTAGGGCCCATGGCCGGCCTGTGGGTACCCCACCCAGCCACTCCCCTACTCCCACTCGCTACCGAGTGTGTCCACTGAGACGGAGTTTCTGCGCTGCCTCTGATTCAATGTTCTGGTCTCGTTTGGCTGTGACCCAGGTTTTCTGGCCCGTCCACACCTCCCTCTCATCAAGGGCTGGAATCTGACTTCCGTACCTCCCGGCTCTGACAACCCACGATGTTATCACTCACCTGACTTTGAGCGTTGCCAGTTCTCTGAGATTCGAGATCATGTTTCTAGGATGCCATAAGACAGAAACTCTTGTTGATTTTTCCACATTCAAATAACCAGACCCACCAAAAAGAGAGAGCGAATAATCCTGAGTCAGACGCATCTGTTCCACCAGGATATTTGATTCGATTCCGTTCAACAAAACATGTCTTGAGTCCCTCCATGTGTCTGGCCCTTTTCCAGCTGTTGGAATTACAGAGATTAATGGGACACAGCTCCTGCCTGTCCAAAGCTTGTTGCTAATTAGGAAAACATACATATAAACACAGCTCTTCAGTCTAACATGATCATAAATGATATGGCTGGATGACCTGATAGGATATGAAAGCAGGGCCTGGGTCCCCCCCAGAGAAGAAGAGGAGCAGAGTCCAAGGGAGAGGAAGTAGCAAGAGGGTACCCAGCACTGAGACAGACTGGGGAGCAGCACCACACTGGCCCATTGCAGCGTCCCCCCGAAAGGCAGGAGGACCTCTGAGGGCACTGCCTGCACCCAGGCCCCAGGGAAGAGCCTGGGGTGGGAACCTGGCACTGTGCATCCACCAGGGGGCAGACAAGAGCCTGCACGGGATTGGACAGGAAGCAAATCAAAGGGCGCCTGTGCAGGCAAGGAAAAGAGCCCTTCCCCGTGCCCCTTGCAAAGTAAGACCCTCCCAAACCTTCACTCTCAGGGTAAGTGAAGCAAACTTCAGTTGTAGAAATCATGGATATTTCTGCCAGTCTTAGAAGAAATGGGGCTCAAAGCTGATTTTAATTGAGTTTATTAAAACAAAGCTCTATGGCTATTCTGTGTGTGTGTGTGTGTGTGTGTGTGTGTGTGTGTGTGAGAGAGAGAGAGAGAGAGACAGAGAGAGAGAGGGAGAGAGAGAGAGAGATTGATAAGCACAGAGTACAGAAGGAATAGAGGAGGGCACTGGACAGAGACATGGAGTTCAGTAAAATCTTGTGGAGAAGCTGCTGGGTAAACTGAGTCTCAGAGAGTGAGTTGGAGATAATGGTGTAAAAATGTAGCATAAAGGAGACCCAGGTGATGCAAAGCATGGTGGAAAGGGTCTGGCATAGAAGCTCAGCAGAGGGCCACCAGAGGATTTGCCCCCACATCCACACCCACAGCCCTCTTACGCTTGCCTGGGCTGTCCCCCAGGTTCTGTTCACAACAGCCCCTGATGTCTTGCCACTCATGTGTGTGGTCCACTCTAGCCCTCTTTCTCCTAGCCAGAAACTACCCCACAACCACAACAAGAGAATAAGGGTCTCATTTGCATTGCCATCATTCAGCATTCAAAAATATTCATCACTACTGGAGTGATGGGACCTTCAAACTGAAGGAGGCTGTTTCAGTCACTGTTCCTACTGCTGTGATCCAAATACTCACACAAAACTTAGATGTTTATTTGCTTATGGATCTGTAGATATAAATATATAAATGCACATTCCATTTTATGCCAGCTCAGGAGCCTGGGCTGCAGGTCCTTAGGAAATAGTGGTGGGAAAAGAGAGAGAGAAAGAGAGAGAGAGAGAGAGAGAGAGACGCAAAAGGTCAGGGAGAAAAGGTTAGAGCCAGGCACCACAGCTGAACAGGGCCAGCCCAGCCATGCCCCCAGAGAGCCACCTCCAAGTATGGCTGCCCCCAGAGCATGAGGTCCAGGGGACATTTTACATCCAAACGGTAACAGCGGCTTTAGCAATAGCTGAGTTGGAAATCACCCTATTGTGGTGGGAAAAACTGAAGGTCAAGGTCAGAGAAGGGAAATGGCTGGTCACATGCCATGATCTAGAAAGGGGGCGGAGCTAAAACCTGCATCCAGTTTCCCTAATGGCTAATTCTGTGCTGCAGGATGAGCACCTGCCTTGAGTAACTGGAAAGGGGCAGTATCCAATGGACGGCTTCCCCAGGCGCCCCTCTGAGCGGTGTGATGCAGGGCCCTGAGAGCTGGCTGCACTGTACTCACAAAAGGCCGCAGGCAACAGCCATGGGCTGCAGAAACTTGGTTCGGGAGTCCATGCCCGCCATATTGGAAGTTCAGGATGATGTGCAGCCACGAAGGAGTTAGCAACAGAGAACCACACCCACACCCACCCCTCAGATGGCAGTGCCTGGTGTCAGGAAGAGCTGAGAGCCTTCCTCAGCAATAAAAAGGAGCTTAGCAGGAAGAAGAATCAGAGACCACAAAGTCCCTTCCTGTTCTAACAACCACCTCCCACACCCTCCTCCCACGCCCTCCTCCCACACCCTCCTCCCACACCCTCCTCCCACACCCTCCGATTCTCCGCTACTGCCATCTAGAGGCCACGAGGCAGAAAAGCACATGAAGGAGACTTGGTCAGAAATAAGCCAAGGGCAGAAAAATGTGGCTGTTTCCCCCAAGCAGCACAGGCCCAGAGAGCCCCCTAACGCTCTCTTTCCAAGCAAGGCTCATGGCCAGCACCCCTGGGCAGCAGAAGACCCCAGGTGGCTTCCATTATGCTTGCGCGATGGTTGACTGAAGACCCATTTTTATTTATATTTTTATTTTTCACTGTCATTTTTTATACTTTTAATGGCCCATTGTAGTTATACATCATAATGAGGTCGAAGTGATACAAACACACATGCACACAGTTCTTGGTGCTTTTCCCTCTGGATCCCCACTATCCCTCCTCCCTCCTCACACATGTTAGTGAGATTGGTACTGATACCGTCACAAATGGACATAGCACTATTTGAAGTGTTTCCTTCATCAATCCTCCTTTTCCCCTCCCCACCTCCCTCCCCCAGTCCCCTTCCACTATTCTACTGCTCTCACTCCTCATTTATCTGAAGTCTCTCTGGCTTCCACATATGAAAGAAAACAGACAACTCTTGACTTTCTGAGACTGGCTGATCTCACTTAGCATAATGTTCTTTAGTTTCATCCATTTTCCTGCAAATGACACAATTTTGTTCTTTATGGCTGAGTAGAATTCCATTTTGTGTATAGACCATATTTTCTTTATCTCTTCATCTGTTGATGGGCACCTAGGTTGGTTGCATAATTTGGCTATTGTGAATCATGCTACTGTAAACAGGGGTAAGCATGTATCGCTATAGTATTCTGACTTTACTTCTTTTGGAATGACACTGAGGAGTGGTATAGCCAGGTCTCAGGAAGCAGACCCTGGGAGGAGGAAACCCGCATACGTCAATTACTAAGGACGTGCTTGGGGGAAGGAGAGGAGGCAGATGGCTGGGGTGTGGCTGCAGACCAACCGTCCTGCTCCCACAGACACAGAAGAGGGTGTGAAATCTTCCAGCCACTTTCTGCTCACTGTGGTCAGGCAGCTCCAGCAGCCTGTGAGTCCTCCTGGGAAGGAGCACTTCCTGGTGCTACAATGACACTGAAGCAGGAGTGGAGGGACCGGCGGGTGGGAAGAAATGATGAAGAGAACCAAAGAGGCTCAGGCAAGCACCAAGAGTATCTCATACATGTGTAGAAAGAGGCTACACCTGTGTGGATGCTACAACAGCTTAAACAACTGGGCATTTATCATTTCATATAATGAGAAGTCCCAGGTGTGCTGGCTATGAGGCCAGCTCAAAGATGGTTTGAACAATTCAGGTGCATTCCATGCTGATGTTCCCAGCCTATTGACTGACGTATTGCCTCAAGATCATAAAATAGCTGCCACAGTGATGGGCATCACATGCACAGTCCCAAACAAGATTGAGTCAAAGAAGGAATAGGAATGCCCACCCTTTTGGAAACACGCCAAGTAAAATAAACTTCCCTTGAAATTTCATAACCAGGGTTATATCCTTGCCCAGTAGTAAACCAGTCAGTAGTCACAAAAATGGAATTGCCATGATTAGTAGACTAGAATCAGCCTTGAGTCTTGGGGGAACCCCAGGATCTATCACGTGCAGTGCAGCCTGACTGTCTGGTGCCTGAAAATAAACAGTGGCTGAGTGCACGAGGCCGAGGACGGATGGCACCAGCAGGGTCTGCCATGCCTGGTGGTTCCTCAAGCCACAGGAGACCGATGGCCACGGTGACATCACAGGTACCCGTGGACCTAGCAGTTGTCTGCTGTCACCAGGCTTTCCTGGAGATCCTGAAATAGCCGGCCACTGCCTTGTGGCCAGGCTCCTTTGCCTGGGCTTGGCGGCCAGCTCCCCTCCTGCCTCAGTCACGGCCGCACGGGGAGCCTCGGGGAAGGGGCCCGCCCTCCTGCACCGCAGTCTCCAGAGCCCGCGTCAGTCTGGTGCATGGTGTAGACCACCTGCTCCTGCGTGTCCACACAGTTTACCAAGCGCAAGTCTGACACAGTGGACTGTGTGAGCTCCTGCCCCAGAGCCGGGGCAGAGCTGGGGACCAGCAGGCCACCCAAGAGCCTCGGTCACCAGCTCTTCCAAGGGTGCTCATGGGGGATGACGATAAGGGTGCTCGCAGACGTCTCCTTGACAGCACAAGGGGCCTCTGGAGACTCCTGCGGGATGACGGGAGGGACGGGAGGAGGCTGCCTGATGCCTTCCCTGGTCCCCTCCTGGCTGGGCTTCCTATTCTCAGGACTGGGCCAGCTCTCAGAACCCCCGGGCCTCCAGCAGGACCCCTCGGCTCACTCTCAGCGCTGGGCTCCGGGGTGCCAGCACCCCAATGCCTTTGGGTAAAATTAAGATGATGCCTCCCCATGGCATGTAAGAAAGTCCACAGCCACCGGTGAGAGACAGCCTGGGGTGGAGCGACCGAGAACCAGACCTGTGCAGCTGGGGCTCCTGCTCAGGTCTTTCAGAGGGGGCCCCAGCCTTGCTCCGGTGTGTGCTGCAGCTTGGTGCTCTGGACCCACAGCCTAGGACCTCCGACCCTCCTCTAATGCTGTGGGCACCCGGGAGTTCACTGTCAGCGCAGAACAGGGGTCAAAGAACAAGCCTCTCTCCAGTGTGTTGAGCCTCACTGCCTGTGAGCCCAGGGGCTGGCCGGTGGGCTCACGGGCTTCCAGATGCCCGATCTTCATGAAGCCTTCATTTTTTACATACTTTTATTGGTACTTATAAAAATACAGTATAGTGAGGTTCAAAGTGGTACCAACATACATGCACACAGCAGAAATCTGCATCTTTGCTGGGCATGGTGGCACACGCCTATAATCCCAGTACTTGGGAGGCTGAGACAGGAGGACCACAGGTTCAAGGTCAGCCTCAGCAACTAAGCAAGGCCCTCAGCAACTTAGTGAGACCCTGTTTCAAAATAAAAACAATAAAATGAGGCTGGAGTGTAGCTCAGAGATAGAACACCCCTGGGTTCAATCCCCAAGACCAAAATTAATTTTTTTAAAAAGTCCCATACCGCCGGGCATGGTGACGCACGCTTGTAATCCCAGTACTTTGGGAGGCGGAGACCGGAGGATCCGGGGTTCACGGCCAGCCTCAGCTCTCTCTCTCTCTCTCTCTCTCTCTCTCTACTTAGTGAGGCTTCCGCAACTTCGTGAGACCTGGTTTCAAAATAAAGTATAAAAAATAGGGCCGGGGGTGTAGCGCGGAAGTAGAACGCCCCTGGGTTCAATCCCCGGTACCACACACAAAAAGAAGTCCCATACCAAAGTGAATGACTTATCCATTCAAACCATAAGACTTCAAAGTTGGATTTTCTCAGAGTTAGTGAAATGACCTGGAGAATAAAAGAAAGAAGGTGGTTTCTTTAAAAACTCTCTCTCTCTCTCTCTCTCTCTCTCCCATCTTTGATTCTTTGATTCTAAAAGCTATAGCCACAAGCACAGAAAACTTGTCTTCAGGTTACACCATCTTCCCTCAGTGTGGATCCTGCAGGGAAGTCCAGATCTGCTCAGACGACATTCTTTCAGGGAGGGAGAGGGGTGCCAGTGGCCCTGAGGGGCACCCACCTGCTTGGAGAACAGTTTTCCTTCCTCACTCACAGAATCCACCAGGAAAGGCAGAAGAGGGAGAGGTCACCAGCAGCCACCTGCCCAGAGTGGGATGGGGAACCAGAAACCAGACCCTCGGGGTACAGAAAGTAGGAGGCTGCCAACTCCCCGCCATGCGCCCGGCTTCTCCCAGGGGCCTGCAGGAGGGGAGAGGCGAGATGGAGCAGCCAGAGCCCTCGGGGCTGCAGCTGTTGCTACAATGGGGGCATTGAGGCTGCTGTGGGTAAAAGGAGCCCGCAAGGAGGAGGAGCAGGGGGAGGGCTGCCAGGGGAGCCTGGATGAGGAACCCCATGTCCAGTCCCAGGAGCCGTGAGGAAGGAACTCCATCCTGGGGGAAGGGCCTCCTGACCTTTAAGTTTGTCCTCAGTGCCAGGAAGGGGGGCAGGCCGCACTACAAGCAGCCCCTCTCCACGCCTGCATCTCATTATCTGCCCTGCCCAGGGGCATCAAACGCCTGGCTGTTCTCAGATTCCTACCCTCCTGCCTTCAGCACGCTCTGCTGAGTCTGTTAGGAGCTTTGTGGAAGAAGGGGGTGCTTGAATGGAGAACCCACCCCTGCCGCCTCCTCTACTCTTCCTCGCCTTCCCCAGAGCCTCAGGTCTTCAATGCCACCGGAGGCTGGGGACCGACCAGGTCCTCTCCTCTCTGCTCCCCAGAGCAAAAGCACGTCACCCCAGGCCAGCTGCCTTTTTCACACATGGATTTGGTGTGAGGCCCTGCTCTGGTCGGAACATGTTCCCCAAGTTCATGTGTTGAAACCTTGATCCCAGCACAACCCTGTTGGGGGTGCTAATAAAGGTTATGAGGTCAGGAGGGCTCTGCCCCCAAGACCAGATTCCTAGCCAGGCACAGCAGCACACGCCTATAATGGCAATACTTGGGAGGCTGAGACAGGAGGATTGCAGATTTGAGGCCAGCCTCAGCAACTTAGCAAGACCTGTTTCAAAATAAAAAATAAAAAGGGCTGGGGGTGTAGCTCAGAGGTAAACCACCCCTGGGTTTGATCCCCAGTACCCCCCAACACACACAAGCAAACCTTCTTAAATCCCTTCCAAAATCTCCTGTTGCTTTTGAGCTAAAGACCCAAATTCATCTCATGGCTCGTGACCAGAAGGCTTTGCCTCTCACCACTGAGCCCTGCCTTCCCTCTTCCCTCCCCTGCCCTCCCAGCACACAGGAAGTCCCCAAGTGAGGGCCACATCGCTCATCAGAGCACTTGGCTCCTGGCACCGTCTGTCCTGGCTCAACAGGTGCTGTTAAGTGAGCAAGAGGATCACAGGCATGTGAGCAGGGCAGCCGCCTCACCACACCCTTGCCCAAAGAATCCCCGAAGACTGGTGCACGGTGCTCCACCACCAGGACCCAGGCCTTTCCAGCTCCACGCGGCCCCCGCGGCCCGCCACGCTGCCACCGGATGCAGCTCTCTCACTGAGCCCCATAATGCAAAGGGTACCTTGGGTTTGGGCGGAGCTCCTGGACCAGTCGTGTCTGTATGCAGGTGCGGAACCAGGCAACACCCTGCTCACCGACTCACTGCGATTACCCAGACAGAGCTGGGAGCCACCGGGAGAAGCTGGAAAGCTGTGTCTTTCTGTCTTGAGACTCGCTGGGTCATAAGGGGACACAGGTTCCCTGGGAAAGACAGTCAGTGGAGTTTCTCAGGCTAAGGAGATAGTCAGCAAGGTGTTTCTGCCAGGGAGTCAGGGACACACCAACAGCTCTAGGGTCGGGGTCTGTGCCATGGTTGGGTGTGTGTTCCCTTCACAGCTGATGTTGGACTTAACCTCCACAAGGTCGTGCTGATAGTATCTGAGGTGGGGCCTCTGCGAGGTAACTAGGATTAAATGAGGTCATCCACATGGGGCCCCCACAATGGCATGAGTGCCTTTATAAGAAGAGGAAGAGAACCTGGAGTGGCGGTGCACATCTGTAATCTCAGTACATGGGAGGCTGAGACAGGAGGATCGCAGGTCCCAGGCCACTTAGCAAGACCCTCAGCAACTCAGCAAGACCCAATAGCAAAATAAAAAATCAAAAGGGCCTAGCTCAGGGGTAGAATGCCCATGGGTTCAATCCCCAGTATCAAGAAGGAGGGGGAGGAAGAGGAGGAGGAACCTGAGCTAGATGCCCCAACCATGTCATGGCACAGCAGGAAGGCCCCAGGAGATGCTGGGCAGATTCCGGCACCACGCTGTTGGACTTCCCAGCCTCCAGAACTGTGAGCCGAATAAACTTCCCTTTTTTATAAATGACCCCATCTGTGGCATTCAGTTATAGAAACTGAAAACAGACTAAGACAGTCCGCACGAGGTCTCCCCTGACCTCCATAGGTACTACCACAGCACCAGCCATAGGTACTACCAGGAGGTCACAAGTTTGTTTGTGGCCCTATAGAAGGGCATTTCTGCAGCCAAAAAAAAGTTCACAGCCCTTGTCAGAGGCAAGGCTCAGCCAACGCTGGCCCCAGGCAGGAGAAATGGGCTGAGGCCGAAAACCAGGTCAGAATCAGAGGAGCCGGCCTCTGAGGGAGTCCAGGAGCCTGAGAGATGCCTGTGAGGTACTGCAGAGCAGATGCCGCCTCTGATGCCCAAGCTCATGACAGGCTTTGTTTCTAGAGCCCCAGCTCTGCAGGGGTGAGCTGTGGGCCCTGGAGCCAGCACTGACCAAGTCGGGAAGTGGTGACGCGCTCCGGCCCTGTGCACGCTCTGTGTGGGAGGCAGTGTCTTCATATGTGTTTTATGTATACACATGCATCACCTACTCTTTGCACCCCACACAGCCAACAGTGCTGCTCTCCATCTTGCCACTGAGGAGGCCAGCTCACAGAGAGGTGGACTCGGCCTCCTCCCAGTCCAAGCTCATCTGCTTACCTGGTCCTTGGCACACACGTGCCCCCAAATAAACCCGTGAGCCAGCCGAGCTGCTCTCATCTCGGAGCCAGGCTGTGCTCTTGGGCCATCCTTTGTTCTGGCTGAAATCCATTTCCCTCAACTGTACCATGAGAAAGGCTGCTCGGCCCAGGATGGATCTGGAGATGAAAGGAGCAGGTGCCTGCACGGTCCGTGCTAGGCTCACACAGGACCGGTGGTGAGGGACGCCCACCCCTCCTGCTTCCCGGGTTCTCGGGCACGACATGCTGAGTGCTTGCCCTTTGCATCCTGACCCTTCACAAGTCTGTAAAAAGTCCGTGAGTCTGGCCGGCCCGGGTGCGGACAGGGAGGCCGACGTTGAGCCGGTGGACACAGAAGAGTCTTTATTCGGGCAGACTCTTGATCACGCGCTCTGACTAGACCCATTGGTGCATTTGAGGCAGGGTGAGGGGTGACCAAAAAGAAGGGGCTTAAGGAACTGGGGCAGGAAGAGAGGCCTGTGTCTGTGTGCTGTGCCTCGGGCATCAGCGCTACAGTGACTCTCAAAACATTCTCCTTTATCAGGAAATTGGAATGTGAGTCACACCCCAGCCCTCTCCCCCACCCCCCAGGGTTTCTTTGCTGAGCAAGGCTGCAAATTGTTCAGCTAATTAAGGCTGCATTCTGACCTCGGTCTCAGTCCTGAGCTGGCCTCCCGCACTGTGGCACCCTAGAGTAAGGGAAGACCTGCGGGGCTGCTGCCACCTAGAGCTAGGAGAGTGAACTGCAGGGGAGGGGAGGCGGGGAAGGCGACCAGCCTCTCATTGCCAGCCCAGGAAAAAGAATGGAAAGCAAGTAGCCCTAGCACTACACTACTAAAGGACTTCTGTGTGCAATCATTGGATCCTTAGAGCGACCCTGTACATCCAGCAAGACAAGATTTTACTGTCCACTGGCATGGAAAGACAGGAAATTATGTGCGCAGCTGGGGAGAGGGGTGCTGGGGAAGTTCTTCCTGAGTTTTTTTTTTTTTAAGCTACCATTGGTCTAGATTTGTTTGTAGACATTTCTGGAAAGAATATGAAGAGCTAATGAGCTGTGGGGTTTGGTTCACTGCTCTGAGCTCAGGGTGGAGGCCAAGGGGGTCAGGGGATGAAGAGAGGAGACAAGATCAGCAAGACCCTCAGCAACTTAGTGAGGCCCTCTGCAACTTAGCGAGAACCTACTGCAAAATAAAAAGGGCTGGAGGTGTAACTCAGAGGTAGAATGCCCCTCAGTTTCACCCCCAGTACCAAAAAGAAAAAGAGAGGAGACAGGGTCCCTGGGCCTGTGAGCCCCTCATCTGAGCCTCCATTCCTGGCAAGGATATAACTGCAGTCACACCTTCCTCCAAGCACTGGCCAGCCCAGCCAGTGAAGCTTCAGTCTACAGGAGCAGTAAGATGCGAGGCAGAAATGTGATTTCTATGTATTTATCTCCCACGATTTCTGGTGCACGCCTGCTCTAGACTGGAGGTTTCTGTGCCCCCAGGATCTGTGTTGAAACCTGATCCCCCCATGAGAGTGTGTGAGGCCTCTGGGAGGTAACTAGTCCTGAATGCAGAGTCCTGGCAATAGGATCAGCCTCTATATAGGAAGAGATGAGCAAGATCTTGCTTTTCCTCTTTCTTCTGTCTACCAAGTGAGGCCCTAGCAAGCAGGCAGCCATCTGAAGCCAGGAAGGGAGCACTCAGCAGACACTGGATCTGCAGCAGCTTGATCTTGGAATTCCAGCCTCTGGAACTGTGAGAAAGACATTCCTGTTGTTTAAGCCACGGAGTCTGCAGGGAACTGGTCACAGAATCCCAGACTAAGGAAGGCGGCCACTCCTCCTCTAATCCATCTTGCTGGAAGAGAACCTGGAGGATGGTGCAGAGACTCAGGGAAAGAAATACTTCATATGTAGCTTTTCAACTCCCAGACTGGGTCTTGAAACTCATATATTAAACAGGAGTAAGAAAAGCCAAAACTCTTGATAGGCCTGCATCATGTTGGGGTAAGATGGCCTGAGACTCCAAATAGAAGATCCCTGTGGGAAGCTGGGATGAGTTTTATTCCCATAACAAATTAGAAGGAGACTGAGCCAGGGTGGTGGAGCACGCCTGTCATCCCAGTACTTGGGAGGCTGAGAGAGGGGGATCGCAGGTTCGAGGCTAGCCTCAGCAACTTAGTGAGACCCTGCTTCAAAATAAACAGGGTAGCTCAGAGGTAGAATGCCCCTGGGTTCAATCCCCAGTACCGAAAAAGAAAATTAGAAAGAGAGAGCTCATGTCTTGGGAGAAGAGATGAACATCTATCCCCTGAGGCCTGGAGCACCCGACAGAGAAGAATTCAGCACTGAGACCCTCAAGGCCTTCTATCCCAGCACCCTGGGGCCACTGGATCAGTCACCAACACTTAGTGACCCTGGATGTCACATCGACTACATGAGAAGTTGAGCGAGCTTCTGCCTCCCCGCTGCAGAGTGGGTCACCCAGACCTGCTAACTGCGTGCAGCACCCGACCATCTAGAGGTGACACCTGACAGCACTCGGAGGCTCTGACATCTGCCAAGTACCATTTTCAGATCCTGCACATCCTCTGGGCCAGCGCTGCCATCCCTGTCACCCTAAGGAGCAGAGATGAGACAGAGCAGGAAGCCCCAGCTCCTGAGCTCGGTGGGCCTGGGTAGGACCAACCCTCATCCTCATCACCTCACGGTAATATTATATTAGGATACAGAGAGGAAGTCACACTGGTTAAGTCCCAGTTTGCTTATTTATAAAAACAAACTTCAGTGTCAAACTAAGTCGTATGCAGCTTGAGTTGTCCGGTACCTGCCACACGGACACTCCAAGGAGTCCTGTGAGGATCAGTGGCTTTGTTCCATATCACAAGAACACATTGCCCGACCCCAGGCCATAGGAGAAGGTAAGCAGGGGTGGGTGGCTGAGAGGCTGTGCGACCCTCCTCGGCTCTTCCCTCCTGGTGGCTGGGAGGGATGGGGGTGAGAGCCTGCTCATATCCTCTCTATTTATTCGTCATCTTCTCATGATGCTTTGGGTACCATTCTGGGATAAAGTTTATAAATTCAGGCCAAATAGATCCCTCCTCCAAGCAGGAGCCCTGCTGATGAAGAAGCCGCATGGCACCGTCTGAACGGGGGAGAAACGAGAATACCAAGTTGCTTACATTTGATTGGCTTATGCTTAGGAAAGGAAAACTTGAAAGGAATATTGGAATTTAAGGCCTGTCCAGGGAGAAAGGAGAGCAAGCCCTCACCGTATACCTGCCCTGAAGTCCCTGCTTAATCAGACACTCGTAGCCTGACTTGTTCTTACTTTCCCATCCACAGGACCCATGCTGAGTCAGGATGCAGCCACCAGGGCTGGAGTCCAGAATAAAGGGGAAGAAGGAAGGGAGCAGATACTTCTTCTGACGGTTGGGCTTCTACAATTGCACCTCTGAGCAGGCAGCCCAGTGCAGAGAGAGTGAGGGGACGGACCAGAAAAGGGCCAGATGATCGTGCTGCGTTAATCCACTCTTTGTCTCTGTGACCAGAATACCTGACGCAACAGTGTAGAGGAGGAAAAATTTATTTTGGCTCATGATTTCAGAGGTTCAGTCCATGTTGGCTGACTCCAAGCAGAAGCATCATGGCAGCAGGGAATGGTGTAGGAAAGCTGCTCGGCTCATGGCAGCCGGGGAGCACAGAGCAAGCGAGCCAGGGATTGACAGAGTCCCCAAGGCCAAGCCCCCAGTGACCTCCCATCATTCCCACCTGCCTATAGTTCACCACTTCCAAGTAAGTCCATTCAAATCATTAATCCACTAATCCACTTAGGAGGTCAGAGCCCTTGTGACTCAGTTATTTCACCTCTCGACATTGCTGCATTGCCAACATGTGAGCTTCGGGGGACATTACAGACCCAGACCCTAGCACACGCCAAGTCCCTCTTGAACGCCTTAGGGAGCACATCACGTCTGTGATATAAAGCCCTATGCATTCACCCTTGATCAGGTGCCTTTTATAGCTGGATGTAAAATGCCCCCCAAAGGTTCATATGTTAAAAGTGTGTCCCCAGTGCGACAAGGCTCAGAGCTGGGGCAGGGCTGGAGGGGGCAGGGGTTACATGTGTCCATGGGCACTCTCCTCTCTCTGCTTTCAGCCACCATGATGGCAGAACCACATTCCTCTGCCACGTGCCCTGCTGGTGGTGGTGGCTGCCTCGAAGCTGGCCCTGTGGACTGACCCTTGAAATCATGAGCCCAATAAACCTGTCCTCCCCTAAGTTCTTGTTGGGCATTTTGGTCACAGAGATGGGAAAGCAGACTAAAACAATGCTCCGAAGAAGTGAGGTGCGCGCCAGCTCAGGCTCTGGGGACAGAGAGTTGAAGAGGGAAAGACAGTCAATAGCTGGGCCTCCCGAGGACACTCCAACCTGACCCAGGCTCTCCACGCATACCCCTTCTCTCCACCTCCATAAGTTCAGGAGAAGTCGGTGTGTCGACGAGGAAACAAAGCTGGACCCCCCTGAGGTGGCACTCCACAAGACACAAGACACGTGCTGCTCATGGAGTAACCAGGAGTCTGCAAAGAAGCAGACCAGTAGCAGATAGATAGATGATGGGTGGGTGGGTGGGTGGGTGGATGGATGGATGGATGGATGGATGGATGGATTGGTTTTAGGGTAATTGGCTCATGATTTATGAAGGCCAAGAAGTCCTTGTCTTCACGCTGTAGAGCCAGGGAGCTGGTGGCATAATTCAGTCCAGGTGTGCAAGCTCCAGCGCCCAGTTCACCAATGTCTGGGGCCTCAGGTGATGTCCCACCTCCAGAAGAGAGAGGTGGCTTGCCCTTCCTCGGCCCTCAGCAGGTTGGATGAGGCCTGTCCACACTGGGGAAGGTGGCTCTTCTCACTCAACCCACTGGTCCAGAAGCGAATCTCTCCTGGAATCGCCCTCACAGACACCCTCAGAAATCACGTTCGACCGGCGATCCTTAGGCCAGTCAAGTGGACGCGTGGAACTTGTCAACCCACTCCTTCAGAGGAGAGGCTGCTCCAGCCCTTCGTGAGTGTGAGATTCTGCGACGACCTGTGTCTGTTGTCTCTGCTACTCTGTGTGCCTGTGTCTGTGTGTGGTTGTGCGTGTCTGCCTGTGTGTGTGAGCACATGTCTGTGTGTGTGTCTGTGTGTGCCTGTGTGTGTGAGCAC
>PVJS01047597.1:0-15383 GCA_004027185.1 Glis glis
GGAGGCCGAGAAGATCAAGAAGCTCTTCAGAGAAAGGCGAAGCCAGCGGCTGACGATCTCAGGCGAGAGCAGATGCGTTTTCCTCGGAAAGAGTCACATGCACTCTACGTGGCTTCTCCCTCTTTATCTAAGTCCGCACCTATCAGAATCCTGCTGCCTACATTCAGGGCAGGGCTTTCTGTTTAATCTGCTGTTACACACCCAAAATCACATAATCTTGGGTGTGTCATGATCAGGTCAAGTTGACAACCTAGATTAACTATCACACCAGACCAGAGAATAAAGGGGAAGGGTAAAATTTAATGGAGTCCCTTGATGTAAAGAGGGCCATCATGCATACATAAAAGTGGTTATTTAATGTATTTTATTTGGACTTTATGCAGACATTTAATTTATGATATGCTCTAATATACTCATACAAATGATTAAATTCCTGTATGTGGTAAGTAAAATTTATAAATTTATTGAACATGTATTATGTTTTTAGCACTATACTTCATCATCTCTAACTCTTAACATCAATCATGAGATTTGGTGGGTGAATTATAAAAATGTTGACAAATTTCCATCCTGCTCTACGCCGTTGCAATGTAACACAACAGATCCTCTATATAATGGAAGAGCTAGAAAATATTTTTAATTTTTTTTCTTCTTTTAAAAAATGTAAAAATTATATCTCAATGAAGGATAGAGACTCTTTTAAGACACACACATACACACACACACACACACACACACACACATTGCATTCTACCTCTGATCTATACCCCCAGCCGTATTTTATTTTTTATTTTGAAACAGGGACTCACTAAATTGCTGAGGCTGTCATCAAATCTACAATTCTCCTGTCTCAGACTCCCAAGTACTGGGATTACAGGCATGCACCACCATGCCCCTGCCCAGCCACAGTATGTATTTTTAAAGGTCTTTATCTGTAAATGTGGGCACTGAGGGAGGCTGTTCCAGGTGCTGACCTGGCCTGGCCATCCAGAGGTAGAAAACTCTGAAGTTTTCTAGGGTGACAGGAGTACTGGAGGCTATGAATGGTAGTGACATTGATTAAAAGGTCACCAGAGAAGATGGCCTTGGGTGATGAAATGCCTTGCAAAAGACTGTAGAATTAACCAAGGAGTGAGTGTGAGACATATCAACTGTCATCACCATGGATTTGAGAGTGGAAAGAAGACTGGAGGGAATGAGAGGCAGCTGTCCCCACATCTTACATGGCTTGTGAATAACATGTGGGAACTGTAAAGAATGGCTGAGATCAGCTACCTAAATTTTACAACATAAACTACTGTTGGGTTCTTGGTTTTCTTTTCTTTCATTTTCTTTTCTTTTTGGAATTGTAGAAAACTTACAATAGTTTAGCACAAATAAAAGGAAAGTAGCACATCAGCCTCAAATGATCAGGAGAGACAAAGGTTGAAGTCAGGAAAGAAATATAAGTGTGTCTTAGGTTTAAGAACAATATGGACAGTTGTGTGTGTGTGCATTAGCGCTGGGGTGAGCAAGAATACTTGAGAGGGTGTGTTTGCCAGAGGGTAGAGAAGGACTTGTAGACTTAGGCAAATGGTCCCCTCATTATAATCACTCACTTCTGTGCACCTCTTCTTGCCCAAATCACAGTTCTTTCTAGGTAAGCCACTAGGGAAGATCCGTATGATGTGATACATTAAAGGAAGAGGCATTTGCAAGAATCCTTTTACCCCCTGTGGTTCTCCATTCTAATGAAGCTCACCCACATTCCCTAAGTGGAATCCTAATGACGGAGGCCTTTTGACTCTTTCTTTGAACATTTTAAAGCTTTACTGAAGTGTTTGAAAATTCATTATACTTTATTTGACTTCCCTTTATTGTACAGAAATAAGGAGTCCCTGATGGAATACTGGAATCAACATGTTTCAGGAATTGCACCCAGCAGAGTAGAGGAGAACCTGTTAAAAACTTTTTTTAAAAAAAAATGATGCTCCCTGAAAGACAGTTCAGCATTTATGGAAAGGCATATGTGCGCATACGTGTGCAAGCAGATGCATCCATACGTTAATGAGCATATCACTCTTGACAAGGTTACACTTTTGCAGTGAAGCCTATACCTGGAAATGAGATTTACAATTTTTAAATTAAAGTATGCATGAGGAAAATCACATGGGGAAAAGAAGAAAAAAACAAAAAAAATGTCAAAAAGAAAGCAATTCAGAAGGGCAACAGAACAGAAAGTTGTAGTTAATTATGATTTATAAACTTATTAGCTTGCTAAGCATTGTAACGAACCAAAGAACAAATTTAATTTTAAATAACATTAAAGTAGCAAAGTTGCCTAAATGAAAACACGAGCCAAGGAAATGTATTGAAAGACTGAGAAGTAACATTTTTTTCTTTTAGGAAACAGTCTAAATATCACCTTTTAATTTAGCTTTCATTCATTTAACATGAATGCAAGTAGAACTAATACAAAATAATAGCGATTCAACATTTCCTAGATAATTGTTATTAAGTGAAATGTTTGTGATTTTTTTCTTTCTTTGGCATGATTTCTCATATTATTTGCCAAAACAAAGTACCATGACAGTTTATAGTTTTGAACTCCAATGTTCTTTGTGCACCTTACTCCTGTGCAAATCATAATCAATCTACATCTTATACTCTACAGTTAAGCAGAAGAATGCATCAAATTCTCTACTTTGAAATAAAATATTCAAATCATGTAGATTTTTTATGTTTTAAAAATCACACACAGTATGTGATGGTAAAGCTAAGTTGGTTACTTTTGATTAGATATTTAAGTTGAATTACAACTCTAAAATTCCCTGGTTTCGCTCACTAACATGTGAAAAAAGAGGGAAATTATAGCAGGGCATAAATCAAAATGTACTTCATCTGGCACATCCTGCTCCCTGGTACTCTACATCCAGGTAGTGGTTCTGTTCCTGTACAAGTCACTACAATTTTAAAATGGACTGATGATCAGAGACAAAGGAGAACAATGGTGTGTCACTCTGTACATAAAAATTTTAAAGGAGTAAGAACTTTATACACCTTCACCCTTTGTGCAATGATGAATGAATTTCTACAGAGCACCTGGGTTTTAGGCTCATCTCCTCTTTATTTTCCTGAGCTCCCTAGGTAGAGCTCATCTGCCCCCCCATTGAATCTTGCCTTTTTAAAATAATATACAGTATAATAAAATTACATGTGTATTAAGCACTATGTACATTTAGCATTGTGCAAAATATTTTACAGATATTATCTGTACCATCCATTGAGATAGTATTAAGTCAAATTTACTGACAGAAGAATTGTGGATTCGCATATTTAGGAGGTCTTCCTAAGCTTATCAGGCTGAACTGGTGGTACTGAGACAGAGACTCAGGCAGTCCGATTGTAGAGAGTGTTCTTAAGTTTTATGTTGTTCATATAACGGAAACCATTTGGTGGATGGTTGGATGGCTGCTGGGTTGATTGATGGTAGGTTCATTTGATGGCTGGCTGGTTTGCATGACTTTCCCAATAGACTGGGCACTTTGACTGCAAAGGCTACAAATTTTTCAATTATTCTGGAAGCACTGATTGCTTAATACATCCTAGGCACTACTCTGGGTAATTGGTATAAAAGAGGAGCAAAATAGAAAATACAGCATGGCCTCTTGGAGCTTATTTTCTGGTGACTGGAAAGGACAAATACAAATTTACAAATAAGTATATAGTGTGTGGTGCTGTAAAATGGTATGGAGAAAACTAACTCAAGACGTAGAATAGGGAGGCCTGGCGGATAGAAATGGTGGTCAGGGAAGGCTTCAAAGATGGTAATCATTCTAGGAAAATGAGGAATGCTTGCAAAAGTTATGAAGCATGAACATGTGCATTGTGTTAAGAGGAATACCAAGGAGAGAAGAGCGGCTAAAGCTAGGTGACCGTGTGCCCCGAGGTAGGAGGGGAAGTCAGAGAACAGAACAAAAGAGGTGCCCATCATACAGAACCCAAGGCCATTTTAACACCTTCACTATCTGTACAGTACCTGGTATGGTTCTTATGCAAAAGGTTTTTAGTGTTTCAAAAAATAAGACTCGACTTTGACCTTGAACAGGTCACTCCTCATGTCATTGATGTAGAATCCTTCAACAGGTAAATGATCAGGCTGGTGATGGATTCCTTAACTTCTGCAAACCTGATTTTAATTTTCATAAGTAAATTCATAGAAGTAAAAACCATGTCCCTTAATGACATGATAATTAATTTTCAATCAAGATCAATAGAACCCTAAAGAAACAGGCGACCATAGACTAATCCTAAATGAACTGTACTTAGGACTATGACTTAAGAATCTGACTTTTTAAATGGGTTAATGTAAGGTGTTCTCTAAGGAATTAGGCTTTAACTAATAGGCATTGGCTCCTAGGGTACTCAAAGCAAAGGGAGAGAGAGAAGAAAGGAAGGGACACAGAAGACGAGGAGATAGAAGAGAATAAAAAAGAGGGGAAGGAGATAAGAAAAATAATAAAAAGGAATTTTCCCAAGAAGAGAGCCTGGACTTCGGAGTTATTCGGATCTGGGCTCCCATCCCATCCCTTCTGACTGACAAGAGACGACTGGATGCCTGTCTACAGACATTCCCATACTGCTTCTTCCTTGCTCACCTTGATCTTGTTTTCATTATCCTCTACGTGATCATCTCTCAAGGAAAAGGGATTCCATGTCAGCTTCATGATCTGCATCTCTGTCGGTCTAAGTCCATGTCTCATTTATCTCGTCAATTGAATGGTTTAAGAGTGTGTAGGTACAAAATCTAGCTGACTCCACAGTCAGAACCTGGGAAGCTTGTGTGAAGGTTTCTCTTGATCTTAAGGAGATACAAACAGAAAATTTCCCAAATTCAGTCAGTAGAGAGCCAACGGTATTTGCCAGACTTCCTTATTTCTTTTCTTTTTTTTTTTTTTCATGGTACTAGGGATTGAACCCAAAGGCATTCTACCTCTGAGCTACACCTGAAGCCCTATTTTATTTTGATTTTGAAACAAGGTTTCACTACATTGATGAGAGTCTCACTAATGGCTGAGGCTGTCCTCGAAGTTGTGATCCTCCTATCTCAGCCTCCCGAAGTACTGGGATTGTAGGCATGTGCCACCATGCCAGGCTAGGCTTCTTTATTTCAACAAGCTCAAGATAAGGATGGCAAAATGTGAAGCTGGTAAAATATAGCCCATTGGGATGATGTTGAACCACTGAATTGATCTGCCATGTACTTGAAATAGTCGTATTATAGTTTAAATCATTTTAGATGGATTTTCTATCTGTTGCCACTGAAAGCTAACTAGGTAATAAAATTCATAAACTAGGTGATCTCCTTTTAGCCACCAAAACTTAGTGAGCCCCATGAACCCTGTTAGGAGTGGAGTCTACAATGGTGATTAAGTTTCTTAATCCTGCTGAGCTTTAATTTACTTATTTGTGAAGTGGTGCTGAATAATAATCTTTGTGAAGATTATGACCTCATAATCTTGCTGTAGAGATTAAGTCGTTACTGTTAATTTTGAGCTTTGGAAACTGTCTAAAGGATTGCTAGTGTGTGTATGTGTTTGTGTGTGTATGTGTATGTGTGTGTGTGTGTGTGTGTGTGTGTAAGCTCAACAGATGACTCTGGCCTATAAAAATGGTTTCAATATGAGCTTTGGTAAATGGAAAAGTAACCACTCTTCAGAATTAACAATAAATAAGGAAGCCTGAAGTGTAAACGCATTTTATTTATTTATTTTTTTATCCTCAAGGTTAGGCAAGACCATTGCAGTGTCATGAAAAGAACATATTTTGGAATCTGGAATCCAGAGGTCTTCCTCATTTATTCTTATGCCACTTGAGAAGAGAACATACTTTCTCGTAATTCACTGAGAAAATAGAAGCTATATCAGAAGAGAAGCTCCACCTGCGTCCATCACCAAATATAGCAACATCCCTGTACCTCTATCCACACACTGCGTCTTCCCTCCTGTGATGATAAGTGAATTCATCTTGCTTCAAAGGCCAACTTCTCTGTTGTGCTCTGGGCTCTCTCTCATCTAGCCAAGGATATCTCTTTTACTCTTCTCTGTAACCATTCTCTCATTATCAAGTTTCCCCTACTTGCTATGTCATTCTCCTCATCATACAAAAATATTGTAATATCTCTCATCTTAGCAAAAGCTCTCCCTTTACTCCATAACTCCCTCCAACTACTGCCCAACACCTCAGTTCCCCTTTATAGTCAGTACACTCTTAGATGTACCTTCACCGTTTTGGGTTTTCCCCTTCCCATTCTCCCCTGTACCAATGCCAATTAGGCTTCCAGTGTGACTTCTCCACCAATACTCCTCTGTCAGTTGTCTCTGTCACCAAATAAAATGGTCACCTATCATTTGTCATCACACATATTGCATCAGTAGTAATTAACCTCAACTGCTTTTGTCTTTAAATACTTCACTTGGCCTTGGGGACAACAGTCACTTAGTTCTCGTCCTACATTGCTCATCATCACTTCTGGGTTTTCTCTTTTCCCTTCGTCCTCCCCAGCTCTAAATAGTGACGTGCCTAGGACAGAATCCTGGACCTCTTTCTTATTCGTTCGTTCATTTATTCATTTATTTATTAACTGTACTTCAATCTCTAGATTATTTCATTCTGCCCTCTGAATGCTGAAAGCATGTTCATCTGCTATTTTGCTAAACATTTAGAAATTCACATATCCCAAACATAACTCACGACTCTTCCCCATCCCGCTCCCAATTCCTTCCTTTCTACCATCTTTTCTCAATAAATGGCAACTTGTATCCATCCAGTTTCTCAGTGCACAGACCTGAGCATGATGATAGGGTCTTCTTGGCTTCTCATGCACCATTTGCAATTCATAAGTCAACCTTGCCAGATTCATCTCTGAAATATTTAAAATCCAAACATTCTTCTTTTTTCTCTGGCTATCTCCTATTCCAAGCTACTGGCATTTCTCAGCTGTTTCTACTTTGTCTATGCTGCTTTCAATCTCTTCCCCCTCACATCAACCAGAATGCCCCTGGGGCAATTTTTTGGTACTGGAAATTGAACCCAGGGGCATTCTACCTCTAAGCTACACCACCAGACCTTTTATGTATGTATGTATGTATGTATTTATTTATTTATTTATTTATTTATTCTTTGAAGCAGGGTCTCCCTAAGTTGCTGAGGGTCTCACTAAGTTTCTGAGGCTGGCCTTAAACCTGAAATCCTCCTGTTTCAGCCTCCCAAATACTGGGACTACAGGTG
Organism: Glis glis; assembly: GCA_004027185.1. Lineage (NCBI taxonomy): Eukaryota > Metazoa > Chordata > Mammalia > Rodentia > Gliridae > Glis > Glis glis. The sequence continues at coordinate 7,270 of PVJS01047597.1, forward strand.
TGCGTCACCACCACCACCAAGCCTGGCTCAGAATGGCCCTTTTAAGATACATAAGCTATATTATACCACACTTTAGTTTGGTATCCTCTAAGAGCTCTTTATCTCCTTCAATAAGAAAGAGAGAGTTCTGAAAATCGCCTACAAGGCTCATATACTTGTCCCCAGCCACCAACCACCCTTTCTCTGATCGCTTTTGCAACTAACTGCCTTCCCTTCCTCATTTTGCTCAAGTCAAACTTGCTTTCTTGGTTCCTTGATGCCTCAAAGCATCCTGGGTCTTTGTGTCTGGTATCCTCTGCTTCAATGCTTGTCCCAGCTAGCTGCCTGGACCGTTTCCCCATTCCTATCAGGTCTCTGCCCAAAGATCATCTTTTTAGACAGGCCTTCCCTGACAAACAGAAATGTCTTTTTAATTTTTTTATTTTTTAAATTGTTTGTGCATAATTTTCTGTAATTCCTTGAACATTTTGTTTTATTGATGTATTGTAGTTATGTCATTGTGAGGTTCAGAGTGATAGAAGCATACATGCACACAGCACTCGTTGTGTTTCCCTACAGGTTCCTCCCCACTCCCTCCACCTCCCCATAGATAATATTTGCATAGATATAGATAGTTTTATATGTGAACAAAGGATTATTTGAATTTTTTCCATCATCATACCTCCCCCTTCTTCTCTCACCTCCCTCCTCAAACCCCTTTCACTAGTCTACTACTATCTTCCCTCATTTATCTGAAGTCCTCTTTAGTTTCCAGTTTCTCTCTAGCCTTCACATATGAGGGGAAGCCATATGTGCATCACCACTGTGAAGTATACAAGTATATACTTTTAATATACTTTCACTGGTGCATTGTAATCTCACATCACAATGAGGGTCAGCGTGATGGTGTGATAGTCAGTCTAGGTTGTCAACTTGACCTGATCATGACACACCCAAGATTATGTGATTTTGGGTGTGTATCAGCAGATTAAACAGAAAGCCCTGCCCTGAATGTAGGCAGCAGGATTCTGATAGGTGCGGACTTAGATAAAAGAGAGAGAAGCCGCGTAGAGTGTTTGGGACTCGTTCCGAGGAAAACGCATCTGCTCTCGCCTGAGATCGTCGGCCGCCGGCTTCGCCTTTCTCTGAAGAGCTTCTTGATCTTCTCGGCCTCCAGCTCTTGGAACTGAAACTTCACCATCGTTTCTCTGAAGAGCTTCCTGATCTTCACGTCCTGGACTGGGACTGAATTAGTGGTTGCTCCGATCCTAAGTCTCCAGCTCTTAGACCGTTCGACCAGCTACTGGTTTCTCTGACTCTCCACGTGCAGTCAGAACCTGGGACTACATTGCTTCAAACTGTAAGCCCATCTGATAAATCCTTTTTTTAAAAATATACTCATTCTGTGTATTCTGTTAATCTAGAGAACCCTGTCCAATACAGATGTTCACATAAATGTACACAGCACTTAACTGTACAGTAGCCATTTTTCAAGTGCATGAGCAGGACTTTACTTACCTATTTGCCCATGGTTGAACATTCTTTTTTCATTCTCAATTCTCTATTATCACTAACAGCATGATAATCCCTTGTTCCAAATATTTAGTTTTACTCTTTCTAATGATGTCCTTAGCATGAGGTACAAACAAAATTTGGGGGGGGGGACATCTGATGAGTTCTTTAAGTGAGAGTTCAAAGATTGTCTATATAGCCTTCCAAAGGGGTGGGTTTCCATGACCTGCCTTTGACTTTGCTATGAATATATTACCTTCATAAGCTCTTCTTATATCATTAATAAATATATTCTTACTAATGAATAAGAAATACTCATTCTTAGCCATTTCTAGAAGTATCTGTTTTAGTCCTACTTGTGATATTCCAGAAATAGTGATTTTTTTAAAATATTTTTTCTCCAAGGAATCTGATCACCCAACTTTTGATGGTCAGTGAGGGTCACATACTTTTTCATGTGGAAAATTAATGTTGTGGGTGGAGTAAATAACCTTACTTTTCCAGCATCATTCCACTTCTAGAAGAATGTAACCATGTCTGTTCATCTTTTCATGCTGTGCTTTTTATCAATTCATGTAAATGTCCATATTGGGTTACACCATTAAAAAACAGTTTGCAGAGCTGGATGTGGTGGCGCACACTTGTAATCCCAGTACTTGGGAGGCAGAGACTAGAGGATCCGGGTTCAAGGCCAGCCTCAGCTACTTAGTGAGGTCCTCCGCAACTTTGTGAGATGCGCTTTCAAAATGAAGTATAAAAAATAGGGCCGGGAGTGTAGCTCGGAGGTAAAACGTCCCTGGGTTCAATACCCGGTACTGCATAAAAAAAAAAAACAGTTTGCAAAATAGGTGTTTTAGGCCTTACTCTGTCCATAAGTCAGTGTGGGACTCACTGAATTGTCTTGGAAAAAGCATGGACTTTGAGTTAATAAGATGTTATTCAAACATCAGCTTAGCACACACTTGCCCTGTGACCTGAGGCAGGTTCCTGAGTCAGCCTGAACTCAGTTTCTTCACCCACAAGAAAAACAAAAAGAGCAACATATGTCTCCTTGGCTTGTGGTCAAGACTGAATGATGAATGAGAACAAGTATATGAAGTTCCGGGAAAATTATAGAGGTATAGAGGTCTTTTTTCTTTTCTTCAACCACCTGTAGATCATAGTCCTCTTTTTTTATTTCAATAATACTGTGCAAGTGCAATATTTCTTTTATTCTTTTTTAAATATACTTTTATTGGAGCATTGTAATTTCATATTGTAATGAAATTCAGAGTGATGGGGACATACATGGACACAGCACTAGGTATGCCCTCTTTACTGACTGTTCCAGTTCATTGTTGCTGTTTCAGGGGTCTTCCCTGAAGGACGATTCTACATACCCACCCTGTTGAACTTGAAGTTCCATGTAAATTGCTTTGGTCATGGAAATGTGGGCAAAGTTGTGTGCAACTTCCAGAAGAAGTTTGGTTCATCATGCCTTTCTGTATTCTTGGTTATGACAACCAAAGGAAGGTTGCTCTATTAGCATGGGACCCACACTGAAGGTGACAGAGCCATAGCTGACCTGCATTAATAGCATAAGAGAGCAATGCACCTCCATTTTTAAAGTCACATGGGATTGGAAGATGTCTATTATCACAGCATGATCTCATCTACCCTGACCCATGTTTACTCTCTACCCTCGTCCCTTTCCGACAAAAAAAGAATCATCAAGTATGTCCCAGTGAAAGAAAACTTTCAAAAAATCATGCTTACTTACAACCTATTATAGCCAAGGCTCTTTGTGAGTTATTAAAATTATTTATAGATGCTATCTGCCCTCAAAGAGATCACAGTCCATTATCTCAGCATATGTTGTTATAAATTATCTCTGCTCTACTCACACAGGGAAGATGTTCTTTGACCCGGAATCATGGAGGAGATGTCACAAAATGTCCTTCTGCCAAAAGGGTGTGGAGTGAAGAGAGAATTTTCTCATCGTATTGCCATCACATTCTACATATGTCCCAGAGTGACTAGCTCGCAGCAGTGTCTGTTATTGTGGAAGGAAGAAAGCAATTCCAAAAGCTATTTTAGTTTTCCTAATGGAAAAACTAGATGTGCAGATGAAAGAGTTATTAGAAAAATAAGTCTTAGCTTTGCTATAAAAGCATCCGAAATGTGCTGCACGTCTTGGCCAGTCCATCAGCGCTGTGAAGGTGTGCATTAACAGACAGGGTCTCTAATCAAAACATATCTTACATTTGAAGACTTCTTTCCCTAGAAAGTAGCCGAAGGAGAGACAGAGAGATGTGTGAGGTTGAAGAAATGCATTTCAGCTCCATTTTCAGTGTAGCCTGTTCCAATGAGGGGTAGAAGACCTGACAATGGAATTCTCCCAAGCCACTCACCCAATGTCTGCGTTCTCTCCTGGCATTCCACTCTCCAGTCCTGTTTTTGATGATGTACATCTCTGTATCTGACCCTTGCTGTTTTCAAAACTTTTAATTAAAAAAATGTTAATGTAATTGTGTATATAGTATAGAACATAACCATTTTAAGTATTCAGTAGTGTTAAGCATATTCATATTGTTGTGAAACCAATCTCCTGAACGTTTTCATCTTGTAAAAAAAAAAAAAAACACCTCTGTACCCATTACACAACCCCTGTCCATATCCTCTACTCATAGTCCTTGCAAACTGCCACTTTAACTTTGTGGTTCCATGAATGTGACCATGCTTGATCAAACATGGAACAGACATATAATTATAAAGTATGTGTCCTCTGTGATTGGTGTACTTCACAGAGATAATGTCTTCAAGGTCGATCCATGCTATAGCACGTGTCAGAATGTTTCCTTTTTAAGGATGAATAGTATTTCACTGTATGTGCAGACCACATTTTGCTTATTTGCTGATGCACATTTGTGTTGTTTCCACCTTTTGGCTGTGGTGAATAATGATGCTCTGAACATGGATGCACCACTTCTTCTTATTCTCAACTTTTTGCAGAACTTTAGCCCAAGATACAATGAATTTCCTCTTCCATGCCTGCTGCAATTGGGCAGGGAGTAAGCATCAGAGTCAGAACTAGAGTGACGAGGTATTCATTGAGCCATAAAATGTAAGGGGCTCCACCAAACCCCAAAGACCAAGACAAATGATATTTTTGTGCATTTTTTCAAAATATGAAAATTAATGCAAAAAAATCCATGTTGAACAAAATATCATGGTTTTAAATAAAGGAACACTAGTAGTACTGTGCAAAGACATAACAGAGATGGAAGCAAAAGACAAAAAAATAGTCTGGCCTTTATTTAAAATACTGATCTGGCCTTTATTTAAAATTTACCATTTGGTTCATTGTGAAATTTTATACTTTTAATTTACCCTTTCAATATTGCATTAAAATATTATGTCTTAATTACTGAGCTTTGTGGCCCCTCCTTAAATGGTACAACACCTGAACACCTGCCAGGCATAGGGGTGCATGCCTATAATCCCAGTATTTGGGAGGCTGAGACAGGAGGATCGCAGGTTTGAGGCCAGCCTCAGCAATTTAGCCAGATCCTGTTTCAAAATAACAAATAAAAAGGTATAAAGCTGTACTGGAGTGGGGGGGGGCAACACTGCAATGAATCCCTCACTCTCCTTGCACCAGCCCAACCCTATCAAACACATTTGTGTTTCTCTTTTATTATTATATCTCTAAACCTAGAACCTAGGCAAACCTGTATAGCTCAAGTTCTCATCAATGCACCTCATGATTCTGCCAAATATGTCATTCTTTGGAATACCTCCTTTTTGTGAAAATACATTTGTATGGCCAAATTAGTTTTGTAGATCAGCAGAACAGACGTCACTCAAGAATCACTAAATGGATGTCACTTGAGAATGCCTAGGAATATACATTATGAACTAGTATATAGTGATGTGTCGATATGTATTTTGAATGTCTGAGGTATGTAGAACCTGCAGTCTTTTCATATTTGATCAAGAATGTGTCTTTTCAAGGGCCCTCTGACTTAACGTAAGTATGCCAGGCTAGCATTTCATGCAATGCATCTAGGGCCATGCCTAGGCAGCATTGGGGAAGAGGTCTAAAAAAAAATGTTCTTGGAGAAGATGCACTCAGCTTGCGAAGAAGTAAATTGATAATAGGCATGCTGACACAACCTGAAAAATGGTGTCACAACAGAAAGTTGAAAATAGTTCACTTACCACTCTGGGGGAAGAGAGTTTACGTTGCACAATTTAACAACCTCGTGTTGTTAGATAACATGCAGTTTCATGTAGGAAAGAGTAGGAGAGATGTGAGTTATTGTTCACCACCTTATTATAACTGCTGTATTTTCATTGACAGAAAAATACCATTTGGCTAATTTCATTTTAACTTTCATGAAACCATCAGTTCAGGTTGAAAGACAGGGTCAAAGCTGGCTTAACAAGAAAGTGGGGAAATGAATTGAAATTGATTAACTTAAAGACATGGAAAAAGCCTTCTCTCTTAGCATATAATAGTGAAATCCATTTCTCTGGACAAAGCAATGCAGAGGAGCTTCTTTTTATTAGATATTGGCAGATCAGCAGTCTTAAAGACATCCCATTATAAAAAAGTAGACAAAGTTTATTGGTTGCTCTCTGTTTGCCAGACCCTGCGCTAAGCACTTAGGTGGATTATCATTTTTAATACCTATGACAGCCCCATGAGACAGAAACTATAATTACCTCCATCTTACGCAAAAGGAAATTAGGTTCAGAGAAGGTAAGTCACCTACTAAATGCACACACCTCCTAAATGGAGTTTGGATCTGAAGCCAGGCAATCTGAGTCAAAGAGTCAGCCCATAACCACTAGAGGCTAGGACCTTCAGACCTTTGCTTTCTAATGTACCTGCAGACGTGAAGTTGGCATCCAGCTGGCAGCAGGTTCAGGTGGGAATGCAAGGGATTCTGGCTAAAACCAGCTCCCATCATGCTAATTCAAAGGGATGAAAGGACAGCCCAGGGAAGTGGTGGTAGGGTGGTCAGCAGCCAGCAGTGACATGATAGCCTTGGGAATTTTATGCCAACTTTACACACCAGGCTAGTCAAAGGGTAGATAAGGAAAGGCATTAGAGACATGGTGATGCTGCAGTGCCATTACTTTCTTTAAAAAGAGAATATCAAATCTTCCTGTACCCCATGAGAGTCACAAACTCCCAGAGAAGGTAAGAAACTTACAGGTATGTGATTCTCAGAACCTACCTGTGAGAAACATTCACTCTTTTCCATATACCTATGGCCTCCCCTACATTGCCCAGCCTCTTCCAAGAAGTAGGACCATGTGGTGGATTCTGACCAATGGCTTTGGCAAAGATTTAAGAGCTGCTGCAATCTTTCAGCTCTTCTCTTCGCCTGCTGCAAGGACATACACATTTCAAGGGCAAAACCAAAGAAGCAGCATGCTGGATTATTACTGCAGAAAGGACATCTTCTCTAGAGTTTCACCCAAGCAGTGGATGGACCTTTGAGTAAGAATCAACTTTAATGTGTTAGTTTGCTGATGTTTCATGATTAGTTTTTGACCACCACATTGCATAACCTACCCTGAAAAATAGATGGTGGCTCTCAGGATCCCTAGGGAACATACAAAAATATTCAGATTATGGATCCACATGTAAGTCTACTCAATTACATTTCCAAGGGTAGGGAGTGAACCTCGACTCTTACAGAGCTAGTAATTTTTAAAGAAAGCCCTTTTAGATGTCAGCTTAGTTCCACTGAGCCTTCCAATCTGCTTTCTCTCCTATCTCTATTTGTGTGTATTTATTGTATATGTATATAATTTATAATATTTCTACATAGAATATGAGAAAGTAGAAAGATGTTGAACCTAAGTCTTGGGAGTTCTAGTATAGCACGACGAGGAGCATGGGTTTGACTACCAGGTTTACTACTTACTACCAGTGTGCCTTTGTGTAAATTATTTAACTCTTTTGAGATCCTTTTTATAAAACTGAAAATTAGTGCTAAGCATAGCATCTAGTTCTGAGTAATGCAATGGAAATGTTCTCTGTCATCACTAGGAGGGATATCAGACATTTATCAAAACTTATGAGATGTATACATTTGCCAAAACTTAAGAAATGATACTTAAGAAAATTTGAGCTGAATAACAATAATAATAATGCAAAGGTGTTATGAGGACAAAATCAATCAATCATGGAGAATGCTTAGCATAACGTAGAAGTAAATTCCTGAGAAAATAGTAGTTATTATTATATTATGTGCTAAGTATCATTTATTGTGTATAATTACTAGTTTATCCTCCAGGGTTACATACACATAAAGTTATGTCAGATTAGGGAAACTAGGTTGTAAGTTGCATTCTCATGATGTGTTCCTTCATGTTTTAAGCCTATAAATTTCCTTTTTTTTTAAACTTTATTTTTTTATGTTTTTATTGGTGCATTGTAGTCTCACATCACAATGAGTATCAGTTTGGTGTTAACATACATGCACACAGCTCTTGGTGTCCCTCCCCCCCGCCTCCTCCCCACATGTAGCACTGAGAATGATGTTGGTATAATCTCATATATACACATTGTTTATGACAGTAATTCCATGGATTCACTACTTTCTTTCCCTTCCCCTTCCCTTGTA
>PVJS01047598.1:0-15382 GCA_004027185.1 Glis glis
CTAGGACGATGGCTTCTAACATGACTGTTGAATTGAACTGAAGGACAGTACCTTCTGCCAGATGCAAAGCATGCATTGCGCAAAATGGCCAGGCCATGAAGGAAGGAAGATATGGGACAACCCAGTCCCATAGGTAGGCTGAGTTCACCCTTTCCCAGAGGTGGAATTGGAGACAAAGAGAGTTGGTTTTCATCCTTTAAATTACTGTGGAGTTATAATGTTATATATAACCAACTGAGAGAGCACCACAGAGTTCTGCTTAGCCTTGAAGAAAGGGCACTGCACTGTGAGTCCATTCTCGGATCTGCTGTTAACCAGTTGCATGGTTTTCAAGAAAAAGACCAGCAATTATGTACAAGGTCTATGTGTGTGTCTACTTATGACTGTGTGGCCATAGGCAAGACCAGTAATCTCTCTGTGCCTCAGTCCCCTCATGTGTGTGAATGCAACTGATAATAGTTTGTACCTCACAGGGTTGTTCTAAGGATTAAGTGACATAATGTCCAGTAAAGACTTAGAAGTGATGACATATGGGTGTTGCTTAATAAGTTTTAGCTATTGGTACTCTTTTTTTTTAGCTGTACAATGAAGGTAAAACCCTCTAAGTCCCCTACCAGTTCAATGACTCTGTTCTACTGTCTGACATCTAGAACCTCTGTCAGGTGTTCGAAGTTGAAGTAATAGCTTGTGTTAGGAATGCTCAGGGCCAGCCTGCTTGCTTTTCCAGTAAAACTCTGAATATGTGGCATAATTGGGGAATGAGTCATTCTGGTTAACCAAAGTTTTCCAAATCACAAAGGCTTAGTACTTTAAATCCTCTCAGGAGTACAAGGCTGACCTATCACCACCACTGCCTTGCTAGCTCTCTTTCCTGCTGTTTTGCCATCCTTAAAGCTGCCCCTTTAATCTCCACCATTCTCTTCTTTCTCTCTGCTTCCTGTCTATATTTCTCTTGCTTTTTACTCCTTTGTCCTGCCTTCTTGCATTCACATATTGCTTCTTTCTGGAGCCCCTCCCCAGCTCTACTTACCTTCAACTATCAGCTTTCAACTTAATCATGACATCCCAGGCTTGATCCTAGGCCCTTGATGTATGCTCTCAGAGTACTTGATTCTCTCCTTTTACAGCACCCACCACAACTGAAATGATACACTCAAAATTAATTTTGAATGAATGGGTGATATGCATTGATCCACCTATTCATTCATTTACTCATTCATTCATCCCTTTAGTCATTCAAGACAGTTATCTCTTTTTGGTCATGATACTAATTATTGAGTATCTAGAATCATCATTGAAGTCTCAGTATTTTGGTTCTTTCATGATGTTTGCAGAATTATTCTTTGCAGCTAAAAGTGAGTTAATAAAGTAGATTATTTGCAGCTAAAATGAATTAAGAAAGTAGATGCTTCCAGGCCAGATGGAATACACCTGTAATCCCAGTACTTAGGAGGCTGAGACAGGAAGATTGCAGGTTTGAGGATAGCCTCAGCAACCTAGTGTCTGATACCATCAGCAACTTAGTGAGACTGGTTTCCAAAAAAAAAGAAAGAAATTACAAAAGAACTGGAGATGTAGTTCAGAAGAGGTAGAATGTCCCTTGGTTCAATCCCCTTTCGGAAGGAAGGAAGGAAGGAAGGAAGGAAGGAAGGAAGGAAGGAAGGAAGAAAGAAAGGAAGGAAAAATGTTGCACTGTCCTGGGTATTGTGGTCATTAAAAGGGTGCCTGACTACTTTAAAATGTACATTGAATTTTTTTTTAAATTTGGTTAAATATTTTTAAACCCTCTTCAAAGGAAATCTTAATGTTCATGTTCAAAGACACGGAATGTGAACTATCGTTTCTCATTACATAGATCTGGTAATCGGGGAATCACCCTAGAAAAACTGTTGTAAGTAGATCATGGTCTATTTTGAGACAACCTTTAATTTTTAACCAACATTTTCAACACTTGATAACACAGTCAATGTTTAACCACTGCATCTGAATATATATTTTTAGTTGAATTAAAGACACGCTGGCTTTCCAGCACGGGCCTCTAACACTGCCTTGAAAATTTCAATGGCAATGTGATCTTCCTAGAAATACATGCTTCATGAGGTTTTAACAAAACATATTTATATTTATCAATAACAATTAGTAAATATCATCTAGTTTATTTTTAAGAGTGTTTTGTCTTTCAGATGTCAAAATAATATTTCCTTACTTTTGACTTATTACCTTTAAAGTAAAAAACTGGAAGTAAGCTGGGCATAGTGGTGCATGCCTGTAATCCCAATACTTGTGAGGCTGAAACAGGAGGGTCGCAGGTTCAAGGCCTGCCTCAGCAACTAAGTAAGACCCTGTTTCAAAATAAAATTAATAAATAGAAAGGGCTGGGGATCTGGGCATGGTGGTGCATGCTTGTAATCCCAGTACTTAGGAGGCTAAGACAGGAAGATCTCTGGTTCAAGACTAACTAACCTCTGCAACTTAAAGAGACTCTCATCCTGTTTCAAAACAAAACAAAAAAAAAGGTCTAGGGGTGTGCTTGGAGATAGAACGCCCCTGAGGTTCAATCCCCAGTACCACAAAAAAAGGGGCATTGGGAATGTAACTCTTAGTTAGAAGACCCCTAGGTTCAATTCCTAGCACAAAAAGGAAAGAAAAAGGAAAGAAAAGAAAAGAGATGAAAAGAAAAGAAAAAAGAAAAGAAAAATCCTGGAAATAGTAGTTTGGAGAATGAACACACAAAAAAAGTTTTTCTTTTTTTAGAATAATCCAAAAGAGGAAATCACAAATGAAGTATAAAACTGGATATCTTAGGATTGTCATGTTAAACTGGGGTTTAAAAAGTCTACTCCTAGTTCCACTAAAAGTGACAATTTCCTATATGCCACATAACAAATATTTTAGAAGCTACTTTCATTAATAGAATTACTGCATTCTTGTGGAAGAAAACATCCAGGGAGCATCCTGACTTGGGCTTTGCCAGGCCCTTAGAAAACACAGGAATGAGAAAAACTGGGTGTCAGGTGCAGAGCCAAGCACTCACCAGTGTGGAGGGGGGAGTTATATGTACACATAGCTAGAAGTCAAATGTTCTTGTTGCTCTTCTCCCACTATGGCATCAGTTCTCTTCCTGGAAGCTCTTTATTCTGGGTGTTTGAACTAGGGAATAGCAAGTTGAGCTGGGGAGAACCTGAAAGTTCTAAGATCTGGGAGGAGAAAAGGTTAGGAGCCAGGTCTGGGGCTGAGACTTACTAATCTAGATCAGACTTCTGAACTGGAAGTGCACATCAAAATCAACTCGGGGAAATTTTTATATAATAGATTTACTGCCGGGCGTGGTGGTGCACGCTTGTAATCCCAGTAATTTGGGAGGCGGAGACGGGAGGATCCAGGTTCGTGGCCAGCCTCAGCTCTCTCTCTCTCCCTGTCTCTCTCTCTCTCTCTACCTAGTGAGGCCCTCCGCAACTTCGTGACATCCGGTTTCAAAATAAAGTATAAAAAATAGGGCCGGGGGTGTAGCACGGAGGTAGAACGCCCCTGGGTTCAATCCCTGGTACCGCAAAAAAAAAAATTATAATAGATTTACTGAGATATAATTCACAAACCATGCAACTTTCCCATTTAAAGTGTACAATTTAAGTTTTTAAATATATTCACAGAGTTGTGCAACCATTACCACAATTTATTTAAGAACATTTCAACATTCCCCAAAGAAATGGCATTTCCTTAGCTATCATCTTCCAGTCTCTCCTTCCCTTATCATCTGGTAAACACTGAATCTGCCTTCTGTCTCTATGGATTTGCCTATTCTGATCTTTCATATAAATGGAATGATACAATATGTGGCCTTTGCATCTGGCTTTGATCACTTACTGTAATGTCTCCATGGTTCATCCATTGTAGCATGTCTTAGTATTTCATTCCTCTTTATGGCTGAATAATATGCCGTTATATGCATAAACTACATGCTATTTACCCATTCTACAGCTGATGCACACTCGGGCTGTTTCTACCTTTGGACTAACATGTGTTTTTAAGACACAGATGATAAGTTATAAGTTAAGACTCAAAATTAGGTCCACAACAACTCCAGGAGAATTCCTGGGTATGTTTCCTGGAAACAGGTTGCAAATCTCCAAATCAACTCTTTTCACAGGTCAGACCCTATGCTAGATGCTGGGGTTACAGAAAAGAATGGGACACGGTCCCTGCCTTCAGGTAAAAGAGTAATGGAAGAGAGAAAGACTGAGAAGGTGTTTCCTTCTATAATGGTTCCCATCTTCCTCCTTTATCTTGGCTGGCCTGCTAGGGAGTTAGTTGGTCAAAAATTCAGATTTAGCTGGGCATGGTGGCGCACACCTGTAATCCCATTACTTGGGAGGCTGAGACAGGAGGATCTCAGGTTTGAAACTAGCCTCGGCAACTTAGTGAGATCCTGTTTCAAAAATAAAATAGGGCTGGGGTGTAGCTTGGAGGTAGAATGCCCCTGGGTTCAACCTCAGTACCAAAAAAAGTTTAGATTTGTTGGGAGAAGGTGTCAAACTAAATATTTATATAGGAACATTTGGCTTACCTTCTCTGCCTGGACTTCTTACATTCTATGATATATGGTACCCTAAGTATGATGTAAAGATGTCAAGTCAAGTACAATTAGGGTGAAGGTGAAAATGTTTGATAATTTAAAATTAAACATTTCTCATAGCAAGAATTCAAAGCAGTTATGCTCCCGATGCAGTGCCACAGAAGGAGCCAGAGAGGGAATGGAACCAAAGCAATTTAAATCTGACTTTGTTCATGTTAAGTTCTTCATTTTAGAATTTCAACTACTTAATTATACTCCTGGAATTGCATTTGATTCATTCTTGACAAGACCATATGTGCCCATTTTGCCAGATTCTAGTAAAATAGATATTCCGTGCCACGTTGCAACATTCTGCCATTTGTAAAATTAGCAATTTCAGGGAAGCAAAAGGCTACTTGCTGTTTTGCTGGATCAGCACCGCATTTGGTCTGCTTGCATATGTTGTGAGTAGAATTAAAGAACGCACAATTTTGTCTCTAGATAAATAAATTTGAATGCAAAATAGATGCAAAGCTGTGTCTTGAGAGACAGGGTTCATTTAAATCTCAAATTAGCTCCCATATCAGAAACATAGTGATTGGGCTTGGATGAAAGCTTCCTTCTGCTCTGGAAATGTGCTTTGAGGACAAGGAAGCCTGTCCACTGAGCAGAGAGCACAGCACCAGTTTTCTTTCATCTAAAGGATAATGTCAATTACGTGCCTATCCTTTTCTTAACTTTCGCACACTCACTGTCTTTATATGGAGCTTGAGACTTTTGAGATATTTTCCCATACATCTCCTCATTTAATGGTCACAATGCTCAAAAAGTCCATGATGGGAAAGGATCATGCTAGTCATTGTACACGTACAGAGGTTGTAGGTAAGCAACTGGCTTGTGGTCAAACGCCTCAAGGTCCTTTGTGTAGTGGGTCATTTAAAATTGGCATCCTGCCCAATGTGCATGGCTGTTTGACCTGAAAGCACATTTCCTGATTGAAGGTCTGTGACTTCCTACCTGTGACACCTTGATCAGCTTAATGCCTGAGCCTGGGTTTTCTCGTCAGTAACCCAAAGATAAGTCTCCACCTCACAGGATCCATTTGAGGATGATCTGAGATAGTGTCAGGAAAAAGTTTAGCGTGGTGCCTGGCATGTACCACTTACTGACCATTGGCTGATATTGTTTTAAGTAGATTTTAAACGCATATTATTATTTATTGAGCACATTTAGGAGGAGGATAGGGGAAAGAAAGAAGGTTTGGGTCAAGTTTGAGACAGTTCTGAGAATTCTCTCCAAGTTTCCCCTCTGCTAGGCAGAAACTGCCTGCCCGTGGATCTGCAAATCACATCCAACTTGTTTCTGTTCTCCTTATGAAAGCTCGTTAACTAGAAATATTTCCCATCCCACCTAACTGAATTCCTCCCTCCACCTGGATACCATTTTCCCCTTTTGAATTCTTGCTCCCCTCGACGGCACCATGACTGGGTCTGGACTAGGGTCTGCTCTAAGTACTTCCCATATGGTTTCAATAAAGAGAGAATAGCTGTGCCCTGATTGCATTGAAAGTGGGCAATCACACATGGACTGGTAAATTAAATGGGAGCTTTTTCTAAGGAACTCTCATTCCTACTTCCAGTGCCCATCACATAAAATGCAATGCACAGGTTTGAACAGCAGTGTGGCTTTGAAATAAAGATCCATTGACAAAATGGGCCTTAACTGAGACATCTTTGAAGGCATCTAGCCAGATGGCCATTATTTAAGTCAACAGGTTCTCCATGGCAAGTGGATCCCTGGGCTCTGACAAGTGCCTTGGACTGTTCCCCCCAACTTTGGGATACAGATGTGGGCCTAACCTCCTAGCAAAGGCAACAGAGCTGTTAAGGTCCTGAATGGACAGGAAATGCAATGATCTATGGAAGCCAATTACTCTGTATTTTGTCAGTGGGGGGGGTGAATCACTGCCACACTTTCTTTCTTTCTATTTTTAGCATCCTTTAAAGAATTGAGAGCATAATGTTAAATACTAAAATCATGGAAAGGAAAGGAAACAGGGTAGAGGTGAAGGGGTTGATTTGTAAATACACTGCATTATATTCTGGAAGCCAGAAAACTTCAGCACTCCTCAATTAGTTCTCCTGCTTATCCTTAGTAAGTGAATTCTGGAATGGTAAATGCATTCAGTCCTTCAGGAGGGCATTGGGCTCAATTCAATGGAATAAAAGTAATTTCAATTCCAAGAAGTCTATGGTCCTCCAATGCTAAAAAGATACAAAGATTCAATTAATCTGTCACGTCCTTCCGCTGTGATTGTAATGGGTACTTGGTGGATGGAGGAAGCCACATAATTGGTACAAAGAAGGCATGCTCAGCTCAAAGCAAAGTCATAGGGGTGGTAGCCATAATACCAAGTCCCTTATATTTTCCAAGTCAGATGAAAGCTGAAGCCTTCAGACTGCAGATCGATTACCTTACCACCCTGTAAAAGTACTTGCCAAGAACACCATCACTTTTGGAATTCTGGGCTCTTTCCCCTGTCTGAAACTTGACAGGGATAATGGAATTCCACTTAATACCTACTGTGTAAAAGTATAACTGTCACTTTGAGACCCTGGGTGAATACTGGGGTTTGAGCCCATTTCTTTCTCTCCAGTGATACTTATAGAATGTGTGTGCTTATGTGTGAACACATGTGGGTGCATACATGCATTCATGTGTGTGCATTAAAAGGAGGGAATGCATTCACAAGCTGAACCTTGGACTGAATTCTAGTTAGCTATCTAGGAGGAAAGGCCCAGCAATGGAAGGGACAAAAAAGTGCGGAGAAGTGGAAATGAGGGTTAAGGGGAAAGTCCTTTCACAATGGGAGGTCTGCTTTCCCTTCAGAACACTCCATATGTCCCCAGTGCTGGATGCTGCCAGAAGGCAATTCCTGGGCACATGCAAAGAAGGAAATCAAGAAACGTGCCTACTGCATACTGCAGTTAGGAACCTCAGCATTATGCGGCATCACCATAGAAGTCCAGGATTTTAGCCAGGTGTGTTGGCACACACCTGTAATCCCAGTATTTGGGAGGTTGAGACAGGAGGATCTCAGGTTTGAGGCTAGTGCATGGTAACTTTGCAAACCTGTTTACAAATAAAAAATAAAATAGGGCTGGGGTATAGCTCAGAGGTAGCACACCCCTGGGTTCAATTTCCAGTACCAGAAAAGAAAAAGTACAGGATTTTCTCAATTTGAAAGAAATGTAGACACAGATTGGGATTCTCATCAAACACCCAACCTGCTGACCAGGAAATTGAAGTCTGGAGAGGAACAGGGACCTCCTGGGCTCACCCAGCAGAAGAGCCATCAGGTAGTATAGTCTTCCGGTTTACAAGTCATTGCTTGTTCCACTGCGCCATGCTGCCTCTTGGAAGTTAATGGGTTTTAGCATTTTGTTTTTCTTTATATTTTGAAGGTGTAGTTGTTTGTGTATTACTGCTTCAGGCTTCACAGCACACTGATGTATTCCAGTATTGTCCTATCCTTGCTACTTTATAAAATAAAGTACCCCCTGAAGCATGTCAAAACATATAGTTATTTTGAAGAGGAAAAAAAAATTCAGTAAACCTCTCCAGAATACCTCATTTGAGTTTGCATAATAAAAAGCTGATTCTATTAAAATAAAATCATTTCAAAGCAAGTGTTTGGCTTTTGGCTATTCTCAAGCCCAAAGTGAACAAGCCTCTAATTCTCAAAGTGCTGCCATCGGCCAGCTAGAATGGCCCAAGCACCCAGGCACGGAGCTGCATACCTTTATCGCTGCACTTGTCAGAAGCTTTAATTCTTATCTGTTCACTTCTTGTGTCCCCTAGCTGACTGTCATCTCTTCAAGGGCGAGATTTCCCTTATCTGTGTCCCCTGAGCCTAGCAAGGAGCCTGACCCAGAGTAAGCGCTCAGTGAATGTTTGTTAAGTAAATTATTAGTGTAGTATCATTCTGCTTTACAAAATTCTTGCAAGCCCACTTTTTTCGGGCACTGGATTAGGAGCAATGTATGTCCTTGATGTTAACCATCTTTGGATTCTTCCAAGTGGCCCATTGGAAAAGCATGGTGACATCTTGGTTCTTCCCTGTGAGCGATGTACTGGAGCTGAGGGCAGAATCCTTAAGAAGATCATCAGCAACATTAAGAAGAGGTGAGTTTCTAGGCCTGGGAAGTCCTTGCAGAGAAACTGGTTGTTAGAATTTGGGATAACTACAATGTTTCTGGAAATACTTCGCTAATTAGACACGAGTTAGACAGATGAGGTGCTATGGAGCAGGGCAATGTTGTCCCATGTAATCTTCACACTTGGGTCACTTTAGTTCATCTGAGACATTTTCAGTGTCAATATCCCCATAAAACATTGTGCCCTCCTTCACCTCTGAGCTGTTGAACCTGTTTCTGCCACTGGGTTTTGTGAGCAGCACGCATGCCAGGATGACTTCCCTGAGCCCTGCTTTTTTCATCTGTAATGTGGAGATAATTAGTTCACTTAAAAGGGAAAAGTATTCAGTAAATCCGTACTGAATACATCATCATCGTTATTATTGTTATTATTATTATTATTATTATTATTATTGCACAGGATTGAACCCAGAACTTCACCCATGCTACGCAAGTACTCTACCACTGAGCTACATCTCCAACCTCTTTTTATTTATTTTTATTTTGAGACAGGGTCTTACTAAGTTCCACAGGCTGGCCTCAAATTTGTGATCTTCCTTTCTCAGTCTCCTGAGTAGTTAGGATTCCAGGTGGGTCCCCACCATGTCCAGACAATAATATTATTATTAACCACATTGGATTGCAGTCATGATTAAATGAGATAATGTGTATGAGATGTGTATGTCAAAAGTTCTCCATAAATATAGTCTTTTCTGCTTTCTTTATAAATACCTCATAGGACACACTGTGTTCTTTAGCTGCTGGCAAAGGCAGAACTGAAAGGTCACAAAAAAGTTGAAGGTGGGGTGAGGTGTGAGGGCGGATCAATTCTCAAGAGCCTGAAAGATTTCAGAATAGTGCGGCAGGGTGCCTCACACACCAATCCCACTCTTTATGCTGCTGCACATGCCCACCTTGCAGAGCACAGCAACTCCACCATGCCCTGGTCTGCAATCATGGACTCCAGACAGATTGCATGTCCTGTCCCATCACTAGAAACACCCCAAAACCACAGGGAGAAGGGCCTTAAGAACCTGGCTGCTTTCTCACTGAGTATTGTTCCTGACTCCCGAATCTAGTGTATTAATGGACAAACCTAGCAGTTTTGTCCAGGAGCTTGGCTTCAATCTCTCATAGAAATTAACACCTGGGAAAAACATCCCGTGGCTACAAATATTCTCCTAATTTTTCCCTCGGTCCTATTTGTAGCTTTCTAATTCTGCCTTCCTTCTTTTGTGCTGGGTTCATTTTATAGCCTTTGATTAGTTTCACTGCCTTGAAAATTGAATATCGATTATGAAATAAAGTATGGAAAAAATATTAACATTCATGATTTGAAGAGAGGACTTGGCAGGATTGTCTTCTAATGGATTATACAATGAACTTCCAACAGTCAGACCCCCAGGACAGAAGTATTTCAGTGCCCGGTGGCTGCCATCTCATTGCTTCCTCCCTTTAGCCTACAAGGGTGCAGAGATTGAAATGGCCTTTTGTTGGGATACTTGCATGGTGTGGATCTCCACTGTCCTGAACTTCTGCTGCCTGTCCTTGAGTGTGTAGCAACATTAAGCTCACAACATTATTGTTAGAAGGAAAACATCAAATGTGTGTATCCTCACAGGATTGGAAACAAAGATGGTTCTAGAATGCTCTATGGAACCATTCTAGCAAGTGAAGAATCCTACTAGCATTGTTTTCTTTGATACCTAAGGGATCCAATTAAACATGTGGATTTTTATTGATAACAAAAATGGCCCATCCGATAAATACAGGATGAGATGTTTTTCCTCTCTAGAGTAAATATTAATGCTAAGCTCTAAGGTAGATGGTGGGGTTTTGATAGTGGATTAAGGGGTTTATAGATATTAATTGGGACCTGTTTTGAATGAACATAATTAACATTGCTTGTAATACAAAATACCTGCATAACATATAATTAGAGAAATTAGCTCATTAATGGATGTGTGAAAGGCTGGTGATGAGGATGGCTGCAGCTGTACATAGTATTTAGAGAAAACCACCATGATATGGCTAAAGCTAATGGGAAAGTGCCCACATGCAAAGAGAAAAACAACACCTTGGACCTACAAAAGTAATGACAGTCATTTATGTAATCTGCTTATTATTTTTACCTAAAAACCAGGCAGTCCAGTGATGGCAAAAGATCCCAACAGGCTAATGTCACACTACTTTTCTTGTCCATTTTCTTCTCTCTCTTTTTTTTTTTTTGTAATACTAGGGGTTGAACCCAGGGGCATTCTACCTCTGAGCTACACCTCCAGCCCTTTTATTTTTTGGTTTGAAACAGGGTCTCACTAGGTTGCTGAGAATCTTGCTATGTTACTGAGGTTGGTCTCGAACCTGCGATCATCCTGTCTGAGCCTCCCAAGTACTGAGATTACAGGGGTGCGCCAATGTGCCCAGCTTCTTATCCATTATCTCTGAGTTGAAGAGAAAATCCAAAGCATTTTTCCCCTGCCCTCACAGTTTCCGATCCACTCATACAGCCAAGCTGTCTGCTTTCTTGTCAGCTTCACAGATGAGGGGGGAGACTGGAAAGTAGTAGCACTTTCCCAGGAAAATAAAACATTCCAAAATAAACTTTGATATTCAAAAAATAGAGCAGAGCAGCTGTTCCCCAAAAAGACGTGTAGCTGAACTTCTGGGGAGCTAATTAATATTCAAAGGCCAGAAATAACAGGTGAAAACTCTGATGCTCCAAGCCCAAGAGGACATAGGGGCACCAGGAATCCACCATGACCTCTGTCTCTCCTGTTCTGTGCACGAAAACACTAAACCGAACTATTGTGATTTTTCCAGTCTCAGGAAAGTCCCAGTCTCAGCAAGAGTGGCTTCAGATCTATGGTATGATGATCAGGACTGGCACTGAAGAGGGCGTGATAAGGGCAGGGAGATCAGGCCCATGGGGAAGAGGACTTGAACTCTCTCCCTTGATTACAGTCATCGAGCCAGGTTTAGGGTCTCCCTAGAGGATACATCCTCATTAATGAACGTGACCTACCCGCCCCCACTCCATCCTTCCCAAGGAACATGGTGGTTATGTGGCCTTGTGCATTGGATCTGCTTGGCTATGGCCAGGAGAAGGAAACCAGGTCAAAGGAGCTTTTGTGTGTATGTGTGTGTGGTACTGGGGATGGAACCCAAGGCCTCACACATGCTAGGCAAGTACTCTACCACTGAGCTAGATCCCCAGCCCTTTCTATTTTATTTTTAATTTTGAGACAGGGTCTCACTAAGTTGCCCAGGCTGGCCTCAAACCTGCGATCTTCCTTTTCCAGCCCCCAAAGTACTTGAATTACAGGCATGTACCACCATGCCCACCTACAGTGTCCAGCCTTAAAGGGAAATTTAAAAGAAGTCAAGATGGGCCCATGGCCTAACCTGCTCAGTTATGAAAGTTCCTTCCAGTTCCTTCTAAGCCTGAGGTGCTCCACTGGATTCACCAAGCAGCTAGCTTTTCTCTGTAGTTTCCCCTCATTGGCTTCCTACTAGTTACAACTTTCTCTCCTAAGTTTTCCAAGACTCCCAGGAATTATCTCCTTTTTACCTACCTTCCTAGTTTCCTACTCTAACACTAGTTGTCTAGTTCTGTCACATCTACAAGATGATGCCCAATGGACATCCTTCAAAGAGAATCCCCTACACAAGATTACAGACATGGTACAAAGGGTATGAGATATAAAGTCAGGCAGATGTGCTTTGGAAATTCAAGAATTCCTTAGAATTCTGTCAGCTGCTAGCTAGGAGCACTAGCGCATGCCTGTAATCCCAATACTTGGAAGGCTGAGGCAGGAGGATCACAAGTAGTGAGACTCCTTTTCAAAATTAAAAAATAGGGCTGTGGGTGTAGCTCTAAGGTAGAACAGCCCCTAGGTTCAACCCTCAGTACCACACATGACAAAAAAAAAGAATTGCCAGCTGCTGTCTTGAATAATGATTCTCTGCACCTCAGATTCCCCACCTGTAAAAGCCCCATAAAAACAAATTTCCATCTCATAGAATTAGTGGTATTAAATGAGATAATATTTGTTAACCCTTTATGCAATGCCTGTCACATAGCAAGTATTGCAGTGAGCAATCTTACTGTTGTGATCTAAACACCAAATACACAACACTTAGAGGAAGGAAGGTTTATCAGCTAATGGGTCTAGAGATTTCAGTCCATATATCCAGTCCATTTATGCCAGCTGCCAAACAGGAACCAGGGCTACAGATCCTTGAGGCATGATGGTGGGAAGCAGAGAGAACAAGGGGAGGTGGTGAGGGACATATATAGTCCCCAAGGCTACATCCCCAGGGACCCATCTCCAGCCAAGCTCTGCCTTCAGAGGCCACACATCCAGGGACCCACCTCAGAGCCTGGCTGCCTCCAGAGCATGAGGTCTGAGGGACATTTTACTTTCAAGTCCTAACAGTAAGTACTCAAAAATGGTATCTCTTATTACTCAGTAGGTGTGACTTTGACACATGCTTCTCTATACAAGAGACAGCCTAAAAGCAGTAGACTTCTGTTGGCCAACTGCGTAACTGCCACCACTAAGCATAAAACTCCAAGCTGTTATTTTTATTATTAAATCAAAACTGTATTGATAATTTATATATGAGAATCAATAGTGAACTAAAACAATTGGCTTTATTTACACCTTTGAGCCCATGTCTGCTATAAAAGTGTGACACTAGTAAATAAATACAGCAAAAGGACTGTTGACTATGGTTTCCTTCCTCAGGCTTTGTCTCTGAGCTTGGGAGGCTGACCAAATCCTTGGGAGTTTTCAACATGCCACCTCAGCAACAGCGCCATGATCCCCCTTACCTGCTGTGTCCACTCCCACCACCCAGCAGATTGAGTCCTGCCCTGAGCATGTGTGCAGAGACCTGGGCACCACATACCACCTGGCCCAGAGGAGACACATGCAGCAGAGCACATGCAGCAGAGGCTGGAGCTACACAGCTCTCCTGGGCCTCATCCTGGGAAAGGTCATGTTAGTGCCTGATGTCAGCATTTCTAGCTCTCCCTATAGCTATTCTCCTGCTTCTCATATTCATAAGACAGAGGGCATTGGCTTGGTTGTTCTACTGAAATGGTAGTTTGGACACTCAAAAGCCACTTGTTGAAATAGGCAGATTTCTACCTATTTGATGAAGATCCAAACTTCATCAAAATCAAAGTCTATCACTATGGTGTACAAAGAGGGAATTCTGGCTTATATAGCTATTAATTGCCACTCTTCACGTCTGATGTTTAGGGTGCTTCCCAGGGGACATTAAGAAAGGAAAGGTAGGCTCAAGTGAGAAAGGGGACAGGACCAGTTTGGCAAAGGAGGTTCAAATCTGAAACCTCAGGGAGTGAGGTAAGACTTTAGTAGACAGCACATCTGTTGAACTTAAGAGTATTGGTTCCACATACATGGAACCACATTTGGTCTTTGGTGGACTGTCAGTTTGGCCTGCTGGCTGGACCTGGAAATATGAAGCACAACATGGGAAAATCACATGTTAAAAGGTACATCATTTCTATAGTCCCACAAGTGTGAAGCCCCAAAGAAGCATGAAGAGGGGGAAAAGTCAAAGAGTCTGAGATCTCCCCAGCAAGATGTAGCCCACAGCTCCTCCCCATCCCCATTGTGGCAGGCCAGTGTCTCATCCCTCTCACTGGCTGCATTCCCAGCCACAGTGTCATATTTGACACTGTGGGGAGACACCCAGAGTGCTATGTCTGCAGAGCTTAGCTAAATGCAAACTTCTTCCGGGAGGCCAGACCTCTGGACCTCCCATGTCTACCTCATCTACTGAAAAGGCATTTCATCAGAGCCACAGGCCAGACAGAAGATGAATCTGAGAGCCAGGATTGCAGAGTTTCCAGTTCCTAAATGAGAAACATTCCTGCCCCCCCAAATTCAAAATTAGGCACTATATTTTTGTGTCTCGGTGGCTGCACATTCTATAAAGCATACAAAATTTAATATCTCACATGTATTCAAATCTTGTTCCAGTATACAAACACCCACTAAAGGCCACTGTGGCTGAATAGATTGAATGGACTAGGTCTTGTTTATTACACAATCTTTTTGCCTTCAAACAGGATATTATATCTGCATCAAGAACGAGATATTAATATGGATATCATCCCTGAAAATCTCCAAGTCTTCTTCCAATCTTGACATACTAAGATTGTATACTTCTCGACAGAAATTTCCTTTTGGGGAAGAGCAGGGTGTAATGGTGGTATTTGCTGAGATGAGACTTCGTGTCTATATCCGACATACAAAACCACCTCCTCAGAATCCCAGGACACCTTATAAGAGCAATTCAATCTGTCTTACAAAGAGAAACGAATCATCCATTCTCTCCTCCTTGCAGAAAGGAAAGGAAAACAAGAGGATCTGTAAACTCACCTACCCAATGCTGCCACTCCCTCTAAATGCCTCCTGATCCAAAGGTATAAATGAACCCTTAGCTAAAAATGCCACGGAAGCCTCATCTCGTTTGCCCTACACAGACTTGTGTAATTTCTTTCTTTGTAAATCACTCTCCACACACAAATACACAGAAACACAGCTGTGGGATGGTCGTGGTGATAATCTGCAAATCATTCCTAAAGTATCTGTCCTAG